>LPNX010351352.1:26576-40910 GCA_001517045.1 Pseudotsuga menziesii
TTCCCGAAGGCTTCCCCACTATTGTGCTTCCTTATTAGGCCTGTTGTAAGCCTTTGGATCCCAGATAACAAGGACCAAAGTGCAATTAGTTTGCTGATATTGTAACCTTTAATAACAAAGAATCTCTTCGAGTAGGCTCTTTCGAGCCCACTCCCCATCCCCCCTGGGGGGATCCACGTCCGTTTCATTTTTTTGCACTTTTTCCCGTTTTTTGCTCTAGCTTAGTCTTGTCATGCAGGATTGTATACTTTGATCATATTTGTCATTATTCCATATTTTGAAATCAAAGTAATACGAATACTTACCCCACGAATCCTCGATTGAACCAAAAGGTGAAAGAGGATCGTGGTAGGATTAATTAGAAAACCTGTGGATCTATTTTCATTGTTACTTTTCACAAGCAAACAATAAAATTAACCCCTCCTTGATTTCCCGATTGAGGTCCACTTGGACCGAAAGAGATTCCTGGAGGGTCTTTTTTTTAACAAGAACATGCTCTTAAAATTTACTAAAATTTACAAGACTCCAGTGTGTATGCTCTACACTTGGCTGCGATTCGCCCGATCAGTCAAGCTGCATCAAAAGCAACGCGAGTGACCAGAATAATTAGGATTCACTTTCCCAATTAACCACCATAGGCGAAAATCCAACGCCTCGATTAAACCGTAAACGATGGCAAAATACCCAAAGGAAGTGGGAACTACTGACAGTACCTCGAGGCGTCAATCTCTATTACATCCTAGCGGGTGTATTACAAACATAGTCTCAAAGACTCCATCCAGCCCACACATTCCTTGTGGGTAGCCTTAGCGGTTGTTACTTTTGGACATACTCCAAGTACCCCCCAGGTATATCTGGAGTCCCCCCCGCCTAATTTAATTCACTCATTTTTTCACATTAATTTAAAACGTACCAAGATACAATTGCACAACATTCACTCCAGCACTTGCAAGCACTCTTAATTATTTTCGGCTCCATTTAAGGCACTGGTCAACTGTTTATTTCTTTCAATCTATATGTGATTGGGTGTCGTATCGTGCTTATTTGTCTCATCATGTTATCTGTTGTTTACAATTGTTAAATCAAAACTCCTAAAAAGCTTACTCATTTAATACCATCATCATCTAAGTAACCAGCCTTAGTAACTTGCAGGGTCTACCCCCCTTGGCTTCGTTAGGAGTTTGCCTAAACAGAGGAGTAGCCTTGACTCGAAACTTGCCCCCAAGGACACACCAAGTGGCTTGAAGATTTCTGCCACGTTCCCCCCTAGGTGAGTGAAAGGCGGCAACAATAAATAACTTAATCATGATAAAATCCAATCATCAATGTTCTTATTAAAACTTAAACATACGGTGCAACTACAAATTGCAAAAAGTAGCGAAACATATTCTTCAAACTTCAAAATTTAACAGGATGTCCATAATGTGGAATACATATAATACCTAAAAAAGTTCACAAAATTTAAAACATGATCAAAATTTGAACACAATGCACCATGCAATTGAAAATTACAAAATGAAGTAGTCTTCCAATTTCAAAATTTAAAAGGAAGTCCATATCGTCAAATAGTCATAATCCTTGAAATTGTTTCATTGTTGTTGAAAATTGTTTCATTGTTGTTGTACCTCCATCGAAGAAATTTTTCCTCTGTTCAGGGATGTTATTATTGTATTTGGTCATGCTAGAATATAGAGGTAAAACCTCTGTTGTAAGTCGGGGAAATAGTCCCCGGAAGAAATATGTTAAATGTATTTAGAGTTTCCCAAGAGGGAAGTCGGCCCTGTTAGGTTAGGAAGCTGTCCCAGTGAGGGTTTTGGGTCAGTCACATGTAAAGTATAAATAGGGAGGCGCCCTCCCTCATTTGGACACACAAGCAAGTTCGCTCAATAGAGAGAAAGACAAGTGCGTTGGTGAAGCAGAGGAAGAACTTCCTGAAGACATCTCTTATCTTTGGGTATCCTATCTTTGTTTGACATTATACTAAGTGACAGAACTATTCTAAAGAAGTTGTGGGGTTTTCTCCTTTATGGTTTCCCCGAAGAAAATCTTTGTGTACTTGTCTATTGTTGTGCTTGTCTATCTTTCAGTTTCAAGATCTAACATAATTAAATTAAAGTGCAAACTCTAACGTGGTATCAGAGCCACATTGAAAGAAGGCACTATGCAGTTGCGAAAACTACGACTTCCAAGTTCTAACACTTTTATCCACAATATTTTCGAAAAAGAGGGCTAGGCTAACTCGCCTCAAGGAGGCGCATCTTTTGGTGGAGAGCTAAGTCACCTAACACGAGGACACGAAGGACACGAGGATTCGAGTGTCTGACACGAACACGGTGACCCTCAAAATCAAGACACGTAGAACACGTTATATATATATAATATATAATATCGACATATAGATCCAAATTTTTAAAATATTCAATAGAAATCAAAACCAATGCACATTTAACATTAGTAATTACACATTTAAATCCTTCAAATCTTCTTCACCTGCACAACAAACACACTTTAGAGCCCTCTCCACACTTGCAAATGATAAAAAGAAAGTGAAAATTTTGATTTAAAGCAATTATGGGCGTTTTTGCAGTGGAAAACGTGTCCTGGAATTAACACACGGTGACAGTGTGGGACACACGTGTCCTAAATAGGGACACGCTGAAAAGTCGTGACATGGACACGCGGACACGAGACGCGCAGGCCCTTTTGGTCCTTGGACGTGTCTAGTTCCATAGCTGGAGAGAGATTCTAGTTTGGAGGAATTTCAATTTTGACATAATCACTACTACCAAAAGAAACCAGGGCATCAAATATTTGGAGCTTTCGTCCAAAAAATTTGGAAAACGACCTCACTAGACAATTCACCTCAAGGAGGCACATCTTTCTATCGAGGCAAAATCTCAAGATTCCAAGTTTGGAAAATTAGGGTTTCTCTATGGAATCCTAGGTAAGCTAGCTACAGAAACAGCTTGGGCATCTCAAATTGGTAAGATTTATTCCACTGTTATTTCTTTTTGATGTTCTCATATCAAGATGATGAATCACACTAAGGTTAAGGATAAGCTTGAAGGAGCAGATAACTTTCGAGCATGGAAGTATAGAATCTCTCTTATCCTAAAAGAGAATGACTCGGACCAATATGTCAATGAGGAGTCTCCAGAACCAAAGGGAGAAGAGGCAAAGGCAAACCACAAGAAGAACTTATTAAGAGCCAAAAGGATTATAGCAGACTCCATAAAGGATCATCGCATCCCTCATGTATCATCCTCGAAGACTCCTAAGAAGATGTTCGATGCTTTGACCAAGCTATATGAAGGAAAGAACATCAACCGAAAGATGACCTTGAGGAATCAACTCAAGAATGTGAAGTTCAAACACTCAGAAATCATTCAGTCTTACTTCACAAGGGTTTCTCAAATCAAGGAGCAACTAGAGGCCATTGAAGAAAATGTTGAAGGAGAGATCATGATGACTACCTTGAATGGTATCCCAAAGTCATGGGACTCATTCATTCAAGGGATATGCGCCAGAAAGAAGCTAATCAAGTTCAGCAGATTTTGAGAGGAATGCACTCAAGAAAAAGCTCGATTAGTATCAAGAGAAGAAAAGATGGGAGCAAGTGATGATCAAGCTCTAACAGCTCATGCAAAGAAGAATGAAGGCAAGAGGGAGGATCACTCTCACAAAAGACCCAAGAAATTCCTAAAGAATCATAGATCAAGAAGGGACTATACAAATATTAGATGCTACACATGTGATGAGAAAGGCCACTTCTCAAGAGATTGTCCCAGAAACAAAGGATCCTCCAAGCCGAACAAGAAGAAGAGGCATCATGTACATACTACAGAAGATGATGAACCCGCAAGCAAGAGAACAAGAGAATATTCTTCAAGTGATTAAGAATATGTTTTGATCTCACCTCTTACAAGTACAATTACCCTTGGAATCAATGATTGGCTTGTGGGCAATGGAACTTCCAAGCATATGACAGGATACAAAGAATCCTTCATAAACCTATCAGAACATGAGTCACATCACAAAGTGAAACTTGGAGATGACTATCAATATCCCATAAAAGGGAGTAAAGAAACAAAGGATCCTCACAAGGCGAACAAGAAGAAGAGGCATCATGCACATACTATAGAAGATGATGAACCCGCAAGCAAGAGAACAAGAGAAGATTCTTCAAGTGATTAAGAATATGTTTTGATCTCACCTCTTACAGGTACAATTACCCATGGAATTAATGATTGGCTTGTGGGCAGTGGAGCTTCCAAGCATATGACAAGATACAAAGAATCCTTCGTCAACCTATCAGAACATGAGTCACATCACAAGGTGAAACTTGGAGATGACTATCAATATCCCATAAAAGTGAGTAAAGAAGGCTCTTACAAGTTGGATTAAGGAAAGTCAATGAAGATGAAGGATGTTCTCTACGTATCAAGTTTGAAGAAAAATCTCCTCTCCATTTCAGTATTAGATGCTAAAGGATTTTGTGTTGCATTTGCTGATGGCCAAGTACTCATGTGGCCAAGAGGCAAAACAATAGATGATGCAATAATAATTGAAGAACAAGAGGGAGATCTGTATAAGTTGAAAGGACAACCATAACAAGCCTTGGATCATGACTCTATAGAACCAAGTGAACTAAGGCATCAAAGGCTTGCACATGTACACTATAGGGCACTACCAACTACAAGCAAAGCCCTTCCCGAAATCCAAGCAAAACATGAAAGCACTTGCAAAGGATGTGCGCAAGGGAAGAATGTAAAGAGACCATTTCCAAGGAATGAAAGCAAGACAAAAAAAATCTTGGAAATAATCCACTCAAATATATGCAACCCTACGTCATCCAATTCCTTAAGCAGGTATGCATACTATGTTTCTTTCAAAGATGATTATTCTCGTAAATCTTGGATTTACTTCTTGAAAGGAAAAGATGAAGTTTTCAGCAAGTTCAAAGAATTCAAAGCTTTGGTAGAGAATCACACCGAAAAGAAGATCAAGACCTTACGATTAGACAATGGCAGTGAATTCACATCATATGAGTTCAAAGACCTATGCAGGGAATTTGGGATTAAGAGGGAGATGAGCACTCCCTACAATCCTCAGCAAAATGGCATTCCAAAAAGGAAGAACAGAACAATAATGGAAGCAAAAAATCAATGCTTCATGACCAAGACCTTCCAATGCACCTATGGGTAGAAGCAGCAAGAACAACCATGTATGTACACAACAAAACACCTCACCGTGTTTTGAATAACAAGACTCCAGAAGAAGCTTTACTCAAAAAAGAGACCAGAAGTCAGCCATCTCCGAATATTCGGTTTCCCAGTGTACATACATGTCCCCAAAGAAAATAGGTCAAAACTAGACCCTTCAGGAAAGATGGGCATATTCATGGGATACAATGACGCATCAAAAGCATATCGGATATACTTCCCAGGATTCCAAAAGATCGAGACGAGTCGAGACGTTATTTTTTATGAAGACTCGGATTAAAACAAGTCAAGACAATTCCACATTGAAGATGTTGAAGAACCTGAAATTCCCAAAACCAAAGATACAGTTATGGAAGAAATGACTGAAGAAAACCATGAAGATCATGACATGCCGAAACCTCAGGAACCTGTAGATCCACCTCGTGAGAAGGATTCCTACAAGAGAATACCATAATGGGCACGTGAAGCTATTCAAGATGTAGAGAGGTATGCCGCTCCAAATGGGACACTTAGAGAAAGTAAAGAACGAGATAATACTCCAGCTACATAGCCCTATTGTTCGACATCATTAACAATGAACCTTCTAACTATGAGGAAGCTGCTGAAAGGGGTGCAATGAAGCCATGATCGAAGAGTCTCAGTCGTTTATGAAGAATGATGTCTGGGAGATAGTTATGAGACCAGAAGGGAAGTCCATAACTCTGTAGCATCTTCCAAATGGATCTACAAGATCAAGCATGTTGTAGACGATAGCATCGAAAAATACAAGGCAAGGTTTGTGACACGAGGTTTCTCCCAAAAAAAAGGCATATATTATGAGGAGACATTTGCACCTGTAGCGAGATACACTTCCATTAGATCTATATGTGCTCTGGCCACAGTAATGAAATGGACGATACACCAGATGGACGTCAAGACAACTTTCCTGAATGATGTAGTTGAAGAGGAAGTGTATGTGGAGCAGCCACTAGCATTAGAGACACATGACAGACAGACTCATGTGTGCAAGCTAAAGAAGGCCTTGTCATTAGAGGAAATTTGAGGTCTAAAATGGGCCTCCTAAGGAAAATAATAAAATAATAGTTAAAATAATAAAATAATAGTTATTAATTTTGGAGGAAGAATGAGAAAAACTAACTTTTTTTGTTCGTATTTTCGACATATCTCCCTGTGCTTTTAGTATTTACTCAAATTCTGAGTGAGAGAGCTCGTTGGATGAGGAATTTAATTCCGCATCCAACAAGTACCCACACTGCATACTTTTGAGGGACCCCGCTACCCCAAAAACAAAAAATACCTGAAAAAACGTGATGATGACATTTTTTTGCCGCCTTTCACACACCTGGGGGGAACGTGGCAGAATTAGGAGTTTGAAATTTAAACATAAACCATAGATGACAAGATAAAAAATGAGCGCACGAAAGCACAATGCTGAGACACAATATATATATAGAAAGAAAGAAAATAGCCAGTGCCTTAAAATGGAGTCATAAAATAATCAATGTACTTACATGTGCTTGGAGTGAATGTTTTGCGATTGCCTCTTGGTACGTTTTAAGTTAATGTGAAATATGAGTTGATTAAAATTAGGCGAGGGGGGGACTCCAGATATACCCAAGAGTACTTGGAGTATGTCCAAAACTAAACCTTCACGGCTAGCCGCAAGGAATATGTGGGCTGAATGGAGTCTCTGAGACTGTTGTTCATAATGCACCCGAAGGTGTAACAGAGATCAGCGCCTCGAGGTCACTTTTTAGGAGTTCCCGCTTCCTTTGGGTATTTTGCCACCGCTTACAGTTTGATCGAGGCGTTGGATTTTCGCTTGATTGTGGTTGATTGAGGAAGGTGAAGACTAATTAAACTAGTCACTCACGTTGCTTTTGATGCAGCTTGATTGATCGGACGAACCGCAGCCAAGTACAGAGCATACACACCAGGAGTCTTGTCAATTTTAGTGAGTTTTAAAGGATGTGATTTCTTAAAAAGAAAAACCCTCCAAGAACCTCTTTCGGTCCAAGTGGACCTAAATCAAGGAATCAAGGAGGGGGTTGATTTTAGAACAATTGCTTACAGAAATTAATGATAAGCAGCAAGCATAAACAAATCACTAGTTTTCTAATTATTCCTATCACGCATCTCTTTCCCCTTGCGAGTCAATCGGGAAGTCGTGCGGTAAGTATTCAAGTTACTTTGATACTGAAATGTGGAATATATGATGAAGTAATCAAAGCATGTTGTTTTGCATGAATGAAACTAATCTAAAGCAAACAGAAATGAGACAATGCGAAAAATAACAAAAAAAGCGCGAATCCCCCTAGAGGGGATGGGGAATGGGCTCAAAAGAGCCTATTCGGAGAAAACTTTTATTATCTGCTGTTACAATATCAGTAAAATGATCTGAATCCTCTTGATTCTTATATAGGATGAGACCAAGATCTTACAACTTTCCCAAATTTTAAAAATTACAGTCAAAGGGGAGCCCCCTTGGGGGAATTTGAACGATCCCAAAGCCACTTTCGAACAGCAGCTTCATTTCTTTCTGTTATGCCTGCTAAAAGACAGCGAGCATGTTAGAATGAAACATGCTCAAAAGCACTTTGAAAGCACCTTTGGGTCAGCCTACTTTAAACCAAACAAAACTAAGTTAAAACTAGCTAAAACAATGAAAAAGGAACCAAGGAAAGCAAGCTTTCTTTGGGATCTTGGCTTGCTGTTTGGGCAGCCAATGAGATATGCACTGATTGCTGGATTTAATCTTTTTAAAACAGAAACAGAAATCTAATGCATGCAACCTATGGATTTTCTTTGAATTGCCATGCAAAACAGACGATTTCCCTTAACTAGATCTAAAATGCGTAATGAAACCTTTTAGAAATGAGATCTAGATTATGAGCCTTGAAATAATAGATCTATGTAAATTTCACTTTAATATGAAAGATCTAAATGATAACAAAGCTTGTAACCAAAGTAACCAGCTAAGATTTGGAATTTTATAAGGAGGAAGAAGAGAAAGAGTGATGGAAGCCTTGAAGATCAACCATGGAGCTTTCCGGTGGAATGTCGAGGAACTATGCCTTCGAGAAAGTTTTGGAGAAAGTGAGGAAGCAAGCTAGATCAGCACCCTCTCCAAGTTAGGAACCTGCCACTGAATCCAAAGACTTGCCAAAATGCTTGTGAGATCCGATTAATACATAAACAGAGATTTCAAAATAGCATGCATATAAACTTATAAAACATGTTGAATCTAGATCTCTAAACATGCATCAAAAGGAAAGAGATGGCCAATAAACTTATTAACAAACTCCTTTCCTATCAAGATCATAATAAACTTATTATCAATATTTTGCAATGAATCCACAAACAATCAGCAAATTATGAACATCAATACAGGTTACCTCAGTAAAACATGGCAATGCTCATCCACACACACAATAACATGACACCGTCTTGCCTCCAAAGCTTCTCTTTATTTCAAATGAACAATAACAACAGTGCAATAGCTACAGCACCTCAATCCCAGTTCTAACTAGCTTGGAAGAGGTCATCTCTGCTTTATTTATAGCGAAAACAAGAGATCTAGCCCAGGGGGGCGCAAATCCCAAGGAGAGAGAGACTGCAGCTGCATGTGCAGTGAATCTGAGACTGATTGATGGAATCCTTGAAGATCAACCGTGGAGCTTTCCGGTGAAATGTCGAGGGACTATGCCTTCGAGAAAGTTTTGGAGAAAGTGAGGAAGCAAGCTAGATCAACACCCTCTCCAAGTTAGGAACCTGCCACTGAATCCAAAGACTTGCCAAAATGCTTGTGAGATCCGGTTAATACATAAACAGAGATTTCAAAATAGCATGCATATAAACTTATAAAACATGTTGAATCTAGATCTCTAAACAAGCATCAAAAGGAAAGAGATGGCCAATAAACTTGTTAACAATCTCCTTTCCTATCAAGATCATAATAAACTTATTATCAATATTTTGCAATGAATCCACAAACAATCAGCAAATTATGAACATAGATACAGGTTACCTCAGTAAAACATGGCAATGCTCATCCACACACACAATAACATGACACCGTCTTGCCTCCAAAGCTTCTCTTTATTTCAAATGAACAATAACAACAGTGCAATAGCTACAGCACCTCAATCTCAGTTCTAACTAGCTTGGAAGAGGTAATCTCTGCTTTATTTATAGCAAAAACAGGAGATCTAGCCCATAGCAAAAACAAGAGATCTAGCCCAGGGGGGCGCAAATCCCAAGGAGAGAGAGACTGCAGCTGCATGTGCAGTGAATCTGAGACTGATCTGAGTCTATCTGAGTCTGATCTGAGTCTCACTAAGTGCAACTGTCAATCGAAGAGCTGATCTGACTAACACCTCAACCTGTTGACTGGAGCATCCACCAAAACTCATCCAGATGAGCCCACACGTATGGAGAAGAGAGGGAGGGCGCAATTCCCAAGATTGCATGCATTAATGTACCCTTTGTTCAGTCTAGATCAGCTTCTTATGTCAAGGAATGGTCAGATCCAGTCAATCCCAAGCCGATGAGACTGATTTCAGTCAAATCGAAGCAAATCCCAATGATTTAGGATTTGGGGTTTTCTCCATTATTTAATTTATTTATTAATTAAATAAAATCAATATTTGATTTTTAGGGATTTTTTACCTGAGTGATGGACAAATCACTCAAAACTTAGAAAAAGTGGGTCTGTGGGTTTACATGGTGCTCTTAGCTTGAAAATGAGCACCCCCATGACTGAAACCGCCCACTTTTATTACAAGACCAATTTTTCCATTTAAACTATTAAAACCTAGAGGGACTTAGACATGTTAATATGACTCGACCATGATGCCTAGCATGTTTATACATTGAAACATAGACTCTAATAACCTCAATAGGCCTAAATGCCAAGCCGACCACCCCAACTTTGGAGGTATTGAGTGAAAAACTTAGAAATTATCACTCGTTTATTCAACAACCAATAATAAACAAGGGAAAAAACACCCTGGGCTGATCGGATTGACAAATAAAGTCTAAGAGACCGAGTCTTTTACAGACACTATCATGCTAGAACATCTTATTACAACTCCCCCATGGGGTATAAACATGTGATATAGTACAAGAAGTACTTCCCAAAAGCACTTCCGAAGGTCTTCTAAAGTCCAAACAAATCGTCTTTGTTCGGTTCACCAGGCTCACTTGATAAAAAAGCACTAAGTACAACTTAGGTGGTAACATCTGGCTCCAACTGCGGGACGTGTGCTTGATTTGGTCATATGCCAAAAGGAGGATACGAAAACACCAGAATCTCTGGTTTATACACCCTGTAAAAACATCTCAACTTGACAAGAAAACCTCAGTAGCACAAGCTTTATATAAAAACCAAATGAACCATTAAGCTGATTTATTTAAACAAAATAAATGTAACTAACTAATGAAAAAAATGTTTGATTATAGCCAAGGTACAAAACAAAAATGCAGAAAGTACATGCTCTTTTTCAAGGAGCTTATTTTCCTACTCTAAGCATGATATAAAAAGGGTTAAGTGTAATCAGAAATCCAATGTAACCACCTAAGCATTTTATTAACATAAAAAAAAAAAAAAAAATCCTTGTCATTGGTTACCAACCAAAGTAAGGATACTTTATTCAGAAAATGCAAACCTGCGTGATGATCCGGAATGGGCGAGATGGATGGGAAATCATAGGCATGAATAATGTCGTCAAACTACCATAAACTGGTACGCCTGAATTTAGTGTTAAATTCATCCGTGGTTTCATTCTCCATCTTCTTTATACTATAAACGACAGCATGCAGATGTCTTGGTTCCTTCTTTTCTCATTTAATAATTAAAGTGATGTATTATTAAAAGAGGGTGCATTTAATGATGGTGGTTAGAGAAGTAGTTACATTTTTTTAAAGTATAAAACTATGGTTAAAGGACAAATTAGAGACACCATCAATGAGGAGAGAGAGAGGAGATTGAGAGTCGAGACTGAAGGAGAGAGAAAAGAAAAACCCTAGGCTGGGCACGATTCCCAAAGCAAGCAACAGCAAAGTACAACAGCATTTAATGCATCTGTCAGATTCGTACAGCACACGTGTGAGGCACAAAAACCGAGGCAAAAAGTACAACAATTTGATAGGGTTGTATTGTATTAATTGCAAACGGGGCACAATTCCCAACGCAATAAAAAAGTACAGTCTGCACGTGTGGTAGATCCATATAGTCCGTACAGACACATGTGAAGGTACAACAGACCCTACGACATTGTTTGCACATAAATCGAGGTAATTTATAGTTTAAGCATTTTGAGTATTTTTCCTATGAGGGTTGCAAGAAAAAAATTTATGTGTTGTTGGGAAAAATTCTGAGATTCTCCTTTTAATGATAATTTTCTCTTTCTAGGGTTTTCCCCAAAAGTTGAGGTTTTGCCCGGTCTTTGACCAAAGATTTGTGTATTCAAGTGTAAATGATTTGCTTCAGTCTTGGAAAGTTCTTGAGTTGGTGGCTTATATTTTAAATTTAAGATGTAAACTTTTAATCATAAAACCTAGTTTCTCAAGTGTTTGACATAATCTATAAACGAAAAGTTTCATATTAAGTCATTTAATTTCTTCATGGTATCAGAGCCAAGTTGAAGTAGTATTCAAAGTCATGAATCACAGAACACATGTGTTGTCTCTCCAGTTTAAGATTTGTTGTGAGTTGTTTTCCAGATGATGAGCATTAGGTATGAGGATAGGTTGGATGGCATATCCAACTATCTACCTTGGAAGCTTAGAATAACTACGGTTCTCAAGGAATGGAAAATTTGTGTAAGTTTTTCTCAGTTTCAGCCACCGGTTTAAATGTCAAAAATATCTCAGTTTAATGCCCAGCCCAAAAATAAACATTGTTGTAACTCAAACTGAAATAAACACTGTTGTAACTCAACTTTTAATGACAAAAAATGAAATAAATGCACACCATGAAATTTTCAGACACAGTAAATTTTTGGCAACTTGCCCAGAAAAAACCCACAAGGCGAAAACCTGTTAGGAGAGAGTATTTTTATTTCTTCAGTAAATGGAACAACAAGTACAGCAGAAGTACAACTTATCTGCGTTAAATGCACCCATACTTTCTCGATTTTTGTGCCAAAATGCCTCCTCAATTTTGTGCCAAAATTGAGCCTAGAAATTTGAGCCAAAACAATCCCTCGATTTCTGTGCCCACGACCTCGAAATCAGTGCAAAAATATCTCCTCGATTTCTGTGCAAAACGAACAGGCTGTCCGAACTGTACGTACCTCAAAATCTGTGTTGTACGGCCTCGATTTCTGTGCAGAGTACGGCCTCAAAATCTGTGTCTGCCTTCTTGGGATTCGTTCCCAAACTTGCCACAAAAACCGTGCCCTTGGGATGTGTACCAAACCAAAAACTTCTCGAAATTCTTGCTGCTTGAAATGAGTTGCCTCTGAAATCATGTCCCCTCTCTCTTCTCCCCTCTCCTCACTTCAATCCGCAAAAGTGAGTGTCTTTGCCTTTCCTTTCCTTTTTGGTGAGAACCCTAGGGTTCATCTAATCCAACGGTGGAGATTAGATGAGATGAGCGGATGAGATTAAATGCTCATGAATCTCATTTAAAAATTAAATTCGCTCACCTCATTTAAATTTTCCAAAAAGTGACTTTATTCTCTAAGTCTAATTAAATGCTCATCTCAAGTCATTTAATGCAAGGGTCACTTTATTTTCCCCCTTTAAGTGACTAAAGCTAAAGTCACCTAGGGGAACACTTTCCTAGGTACAAAAATCAACACTCCCTCTTACGGAGGAAGGTGTTCTGCACCACTCCCAACTTGTCCTTGAATAAGACAAACTTGCCCCTCCCCAAAGATTTTGTTAGAATATCTGCAACCTGCTCATCAGTGAAAATGTACTATAAAGTCACTTCTCCTCTCTACATAATCTCGGATGAAATGATACCTAATCTCAATATGCTTTGACCGGTCATGAAATACTGGATTCTCAGAGAGCTGGATGCAACTCTAATTGTCACAGTAGATCACCGTAGGCGTCAGCTCCTGACCAAATAAATTCACCAGCAACTTTCGAAGCCACAGCTCCTCGCAACTGGCCTAACTGGTTGCCATATACTCGGCCTCTGCAGAACTCAAAGCAACAGATTTTTGCTTCTGACTGAACCACAACACTACTGCCGAGCCCAAATTGAAACAACATCCGAAAGAGCTCTTCTGGTCTGCCACACTGCTTGCCCAATCTAAATCTGTGAAGCCAATCAACCTGATCCCATCCGACCTCCTGTAGTCCAGACCATAATCCACTGTCCCTGCTAGGTGTCGCAACACATGTTTTGCAGCTACCCAATGCACTCTCCTAGGCTCAACCATGAACTGACTGAGAGTGCTCATCGCAAAACACAAATCTGGCCAAGAGTTGACCAGATACATCTACGAACCAATGAGCTGACAGTATAGTGTAGGATCCACCAACTCTCCCTCAGAAGCATGAATCATCTTCCAGTTGGTGACCATTGGTGTAGACATCGGCCTCCTATCCTCCATCCTAAATCTCCTCAGAATATCAACAACATACTTTCCTTGTCCCAGGAAAATATGTCAAGGGTCTCGCCAAACCTCCAATCCCAAAAAATAGTGCATCAACCCAATGTCGATCATCTCGATCTCTCTCCTCCTGTGATAAATAAGTCATTGACATACAATGGAAGAATGAGCGGATCATCTCCAACCATGATGAAATAAAGATTCGGATCTGCCTCACACTTCTGAAACCCCATCCGCTGCAAGTAAGAATCGATCTTGGAGTACCAGGCTCTAGGAGCTTGCTTCAGCCCATACAACGCTTTCTTCGGCCTGCAAACATGAGTCTCTCTCTCATGAATCTCAAAGACCTGAGGCTGCTCAACATACACCTCCTCCTGTATGATTCCATTGAGAAATGCAGTCTCACATCAATCTGATGGATCTTCCAACCCATATCCGCTGCAATGGAAATCAAAGCCCTGATCGAAGTATACCGAACAACCAACACAAAGGTCTCATCATAATCTACTCCCTCAACCTGTGAAAACCCCTGCGCTACAAAC
>LPNX010351384.1:0-31578 GCA_001517045.1 Pseudotsuga menziesii
ATTTTATTTTAATTTAATATTGTGATTTCCTTCCAATCATGCTATATTATAATATGTTATTTAACAATAAAAATATTTAATATGATACTTTGTTCACTTCTAATATAGATAGAGATCTTCTTGTAATAAAACATGCAATTATGTGTGCAACTTAACTTCATTGATCCTACATTTTATATCTTCATGAATATTTTTTCTCACGATTCAACAAATTACAGATTTTCATATACTCCTCCTAATTTATGGCATACCGAACTAGTTATAAATGATACAACATTTTATTTTTTATGATTGTATATTAAAAACACTTGGAGTAAATAAAATTTGTGATCAATAAAAACATTCTTTCTAGGATTAGTTTTTCCAATTTTAATGGAATATTTCTTTAATGCATAATTTTTACAAATTAAATGAAATAAATAAAATGTTTACAAAAAAATTCAATGTCATAGAAGTCCTTGTAATAGAATTTTTCTATATTTCTTGAAATATGTGTTCATTGCTTCTAAACATCATTGATACACAAGCTGGATTGTTTGTCTAGGCTTCACACTAGAAGCTTTTCATGTCACCGCCCAAACCAATTGTACTTTTGGGCTAACAGGGATTCTTATTCAATGTCATATTGTCAAAATTCTTGCCCGAATGGCAATCTATCATGTTACCCATTGCTTCTAAACATCATTGATACACAAGTTGGATTGTTTGTCTAGGCTTCACACTAGAAGCTTTTCATGTCCCCGACCAAACCAATTGTACTTTTGGGCTAACAGGGATTCTTATTCAATGTCATACTGTCAAAATTATTGCCTGGATGGCAATCTATCATGTCCCCTTTTGGAATTTGCAATGTAACTATTTCCACTTGAAAACCAATATTCTAAAATATGGACTCTAATAAAATTTGGCCCTTTGATATTAAATGTGAATTGAACTAAATTATAATTACAATTTATAAATTTTAAATTTTTTTGTTATCCCAATACATCCTTATATGGTTAGGGGTTTTTGGTACCATAATATTCCTCGTCAAGTTTTTTAGATTCTGGTAGCACACATGTAAAGAGAACCTATATTTTCACTGTTGAAAAATCCATGAGTGCCCCACTCAGTCTAGTCAGTTATCTTTATCTCAAATATTTAAATCTTGTAACAGCATTACCAACTTAACTTGGGTAATTAAAATATAAATCCTGTTAAGTTTCTCAAGGTTATTGATCTCTATGGCACCTTAATAACAGCATTACCAACTTAACTGGGGTAGTTAAAATATAAATCCTCTATCTTTTTCTGGAAACAAAATTTCAATTAGGTTCTGAAAAAATTAAAATATAAATCCCCTATCTTCTTCTTGAAACAAAATTTCAATTAGGTAAGAACCCACATATTTAATAAAATGTTGGTTTACCTATAGTAAGAACCTAGCGAGGCTTCCAACTGTGACTAATGTTGGTTTACCTATAGTTGTTAGGTGAATTTTCCTTCCTCCCTCTCTTGGTACCATATCAGTCATAGAGGCTGTGATCATATTTGTTTTGGCCATGATTGATACCCCCTTTAAAATCTAATGAAAAATACTAGCATTCCATGGACATGCCTATTAATGTATGGATATAATTTACCTTCATAGGATAGGATCTTCTTATCCAAAAGGATATTTTGTTGACCCTACTGATTATAAATTTAATGCACATCATAATCTTCATCTCTGCCAAGTAATCAAGAACAACTTCAATCTTTAACAGTTCTACATCAAGTAATCGGTCATCAACAGCATCTCATGACTCACCTGATTCTATTCCTGAAAGATGGTCTAGTCATAATCCAACATGATAAATATTGAAAAGGTTGGTACCTTCTTCCTAAAGGATTTATAGGTTCCCCTATATAAACCTGTTTCATTTTCTGTGTGCTGAACTTATGGCCAGGTAGGACTGGATCTTCTGTGGAACTCTAGGAGGTTCTAGACAGGGAAATCCTTGGTGTGATATGGAGGCAGGTAAAGATCTATCTAGTAGAGGATCATCCTATTACTAGGTCTCTAGTGATACCAAACATAAGTAGGTCTCTTAAAAATTCCAGCATCAACTCACAAAAAGGTTCAAAAAATGGATTCCAAACTATAACAAACTCCGATGTATCTATTGGTATGCAGTATAAATACATGCCTAGTCTCATGTTAGGAAACATGTCTCCATCCAAGAAATCATTATCTACTAGTTTGGTAAGCTACACTTTCCCATGAAATTAACCCATAAACTTTAACCTTGGATCACAGATGTCTGTTGACATGGATTCTTTTTTTTTGGGAGTTGCCTTAGAAGATAAATAATTACTACCCAATGATTTACCCATTGCTTCTAAACATCATTGATACACAAGCTGGATTGTTTGTCTAGGCTTCACACTAGAAGCTTTTCATGTCCCCGACCAAACCAATTGTACTTTTGGGCTAACAGGGATTCTTATTCAATGTCATACTGTCGAAATTCGTGCCTAGATGGCAATCTATCATGTCCCCTTTTGGAATTTGCAATGTAACTATTTCCACTTGAAAACCAATATTCTTAAATATGAACTCTAATAAAATTTGGCCCTTTGATATTAAATGTGAATTGAACTAAATTATAATTGCAATTTATAAATTTAATTTTTTGATCTTATCCCAATACGTCCTTATATGGTTAGGGGTTGTTGGTACCATAATATTCCCCGTCAAGTTTTTTAGATCCTGGTAGAACACATGTAAAGAGAACCTATATTTTCACTGCTGAAAAATCTATGAGTTCCCCACTCAGTCTAGTCAGTTATCTTTATCTCAAATATTTAAATCTTGTAACAACATTACCAACTTAACTTGGGTAATTAAAATATAAATCCTGTCAGGTTTCTCAAGGTTATTGATCTCTCTGGCACCTTAATAATAGCATTACCAACTTAACTGGGGTAGTTAAAATATAAATCCTCTGTCTTTTTCTGGAAATAGAATTTCAATTAGGTTCTGAAAAAATTAAAATGTAAATCCCCTATCTTCTTCTTGAAACAAAATTTCAATTAGGTAAGAACCCACAGATTTAATAAAATGTTGGTTTACCTATAGTAAGAACCCAGAGAGGCTTCCAACTGTGACTAATGTTGGTTTACCTATAGTTGTTAGGTGAATTTTCCTGTGCATATTTGCGTGACATCAAGCCCACTAGGTAATTTTCCCACAAAATGTCGCAACAAAGAGTTTAGCTAGAGTGCATTCTCCTTTGATATACATTTGCATGACTATGTTGGAGATCAATTGGCATGCAAATTTCACCTATTGGTTGTTAATTAGAGAAATTATTGTGCCCTTCCTCCCTCTCTTGGTACCATATTGGTCATAGAGGCTGGGATCATATATTTTTTTGGCCATGATTGATACCCCCTTTAAAATCTAATGAAACATACTAGCATTCAATGGACATTCCTATTAATGTATGGATATTATTTACCTTCATAGGATAGGATATTCTTATCCAAAAGGAGTTTTTGTTGACCCTACTAATTATAAATTTAATGCACATCATAATCTCAATCTCTGCCAAGTAATCAGGAACAACTTTGATCTTTAACAGTTCTACATCAAGTAATTGGTCATCAACAACATCTCATGACTCACCTGATTCTATTCTTGAAAGATGGTCCAGTCATAATCCAACATGGTAAAGATTGAAAAGGTTGGTACCTTCTTCCTAAATGATTTATAGGTTCCCCTATAAAAACCTGTTTCCTTTTCTGTGTGCTGAACTTATGGCCAGGTAGGACTGGATCTTCTGTGGAACTCTAGGAGGTTCCAGACAGGGAAATCCTTGGTGCGATATGGAGGCAGGTAAAGATCTATGCGGTCGAGGATCATCCTATTACTAGGTCTCTAGTGATACCAAACATAAGTAGGTCTCTTAAAAATTCCAACATCAACTCGCAAAAAGGTTCAAAAAATGGATTCCAAACTATAACAAACTCCGATGTATATAATGGTATGCAGTCTAAATACATGCCTAGTCTCATGTTAGGAAACATGTCTCCATCCAAGAAATCATTGTCTACTAGTTTGGTAAGCTACACTTTCCCATAAAATTAACCCATAACCTTTAACCTTGGATCACAAATGTCTGTTGACATGGATTCTTTTGTTTTGGGAGATGCCTTAGAAGATAAATAATTACTACCCAAAGATTTACCCATTACTTCTAAACATCATTGATACACAAGCTGGATTGTTTGTCTAGGCTTCACACTAGAATCTTTTTATGTCCCTGACCAAACCAATTGTACTTTTGGGTGAACAGGGATTCTTATTCAATATCATACTATCAAAATTCTTTCATGGATGGCAATCTATCATGTTCCCTTTTGGAATTTGCAATGTAACTATTTCCACTTGAAAACCAATATTCTTAAATATGAACTCTAATAAAATTTGGCCCTATGATATTAAATGTGAATTGAACTAAATTATAATTGCAATTTACAAATTTTAAATTTTTTTGTTATCCCAATACATCCTTATATGGTTAGGGTTTGTTGGTACCATAATATTCCCCATCAAGTTTTTTAGATTCTGGTAGCACACATGTAAAGAGAACCTATATTTTCATTGCTGAAAAATCCATGAGTGCCCCACTCAGTCTAGTCAGTTATATTTATCTCAAATATTTAAATCTTGTAACAACATTACCAACTTAACTTAGGTAATTAAAATATAAATCCAGTCTTTTTCTGGAAACAAAATTTCAATTAGGTTCTGAAAAAATTAAAATTTAAATCCCCTATCTTCTTCTTGAAACAAAATTTCAATTAGCTAAGAACGCTCAGACCAAATTTCACGCCAAACATATTGAAATGGACCTCAAGCTAGCCACAATTCTAGAATGGAACATGTAAATCCCTTAAAAGAAATTTCCAGTTCCTGGATATTGATGCACTTTCTAAGGCTCCCTAGGAGAGGACCACTGAGCAAATTGTCAAATGGCATCATCTTCACTGATATATTCTCTTAATTCAATTTTTCTTACCTTCTCCATTGTCCAAGACATGATGACTATTGGGAATCGATTCAACTCACCACATTCAACATGGCTTCTTCATAATTTATGTCAGTCAATTTCAATTAGGTAAGAACCCACAGATTTAATAAAATGTTGGTTTACCTATAGTAAGAACCCGGAGAGGCTTCCAACTGTGACTAATGTTGGTTTACCTATAGTCATTAGGTGAATTTTCCTGTGCATGTTTGTGTGATATCAAGCCCACTAGGTAACTTTCCCACAAAATTGAGATCATGGCTCAGCAAGAGTGACACTACACAGTGCATAGGTTAGCTGATTGAAATCATGGATGAGCAAGAGGGACACTAATAGTCCATGGGTTAACTGCAAGAAGTCATGACCTAGTACAGTTCATAGTTCAGCAAAGAAGGAAACAACCGTTAAACTCGTATTTGATAACCCAGGGAAGAAGCAGTGAAACCCTAGCAGCATATTCCTTGACCCCAAACTTAAAGATCAGAGATGAGGTTTAGCTTCTTGGATAATGTACAAAGAAGGATAAGTCTTGATTTTATAACTTGAAAAGATATCTAGAAAGGTCCTTCTTCAACCCTAGATTTTAGGGTGGTTACAAATAAAACATAAAATATAAAATTAGGTTGACATAAAGTAAAAAGAGAAAGGACCATAAGTCAACCAAAGGGGTCACTAACACCCCCATTGTGCATCACACACAGATGCAACTGCTAATTCACAATGGTAGATGCTTTGTGATCTGGAGCAGAGGCACATATATGTAAATCCTGGATGCACACAAGAACAACATCCATACCCCAAGTTGAATGCTTGTTTAATAAAAAACAAGTGCACAATCCATTCTCCATCTGGATAGAATTTGAAGTGTAGGTTGAAACAGTGGAGGTAAGCATAGTCAGTTGGATTCCTAATTTCTAATAGAAGGTCTTCGTTAAAATGGATGTAACAAACTGAATTTTCATTTGGTAAAACTGAGAACAAGCTACATATAGAAAATAATCATAACCAATATATAAAATGAGCCTAATCAAAACATGCCATTTTCACTTTCACAATGAACCCAAAATTGTCTTCTATTCTCTAATATTTGCATAGATTTTGACCTTTTAGGGATGTTACAGTGCCCAGAACTGATTATTTAACAAAAACTCATTATATTAGCATACATACCTCAGTCTCCATCCACAAAATGAAATCAATCCATTTATTTTGATGCGTCACTTCTTTCTCTAGGTTATTTGGACGTCTTCCATATTTTTGTTCCTGCCAATTTGTACATATGGAGAAATTAGATAAGATTGAAATTATGTTACTACAACTTCTATAAGAAGAAATATCACAGATTTAATATAATTACAAAAGTTGTTTTCAGTGCTTTTAAACCTTTTTGGCCACTACGATGAGTGGCCTTTGCCTTTGATACCCTCGCTTTGGAGGCCTTGTCCTTATAAATAAACCGATTGAATTCAATTTCACAAAATAAAATTATAACTATTTAATATGTATTAATACATTTGAAATATCATATTGAACGAAAAATTCAATACCTGAGTGATCTCCTTGCCGACCTTTCTTTGTGCTTCCAACTTCTCATGGGATTTTACCAATTCCTTCCATACCTTCATAGGTATGTCAAATGGAATTTGTTTAAGCCTTTGATCATGAGGATTTTTTTTATTTTTATGGTTTGGTTGCAACGAAACCTTTTATAGTTTTCAGTCATTTGCGATTTTACCTTCATCACTGACCAACTAGCCCTAAATTCACTCTCCATGTTCTGTATCACCATCTTTTTCAAGTGAAGTGGAATTTTAGAGAAGGTGAGATGAAGATGGTATCTAAATCTTTGAAGGAAAGATTCCCTTAGCCTATTCATGAAGGTTTTTCCTGCATCTGTTCTTCGTATCTCCCCTGAAACAGGGTCATACTCTATTTTAGTACCTAAAGTATTGACACATGATACATAAGTCGAGACTGAACAAGAATTTGAGGTGCTAGGTGTTGCTAGGAAATTAGCAAATGCATCAACACACTGTTCTTCATTATTGGCCGCTACTGTTGATGATCTTTTCTTGGATCTTTTACTCGACCCTAGACTAGATGGGGAATTTATTGATTCACGTTGAACTTGTTGATTATATGGATCAAGTTGGTGAATTTGAGATGATTTTGTTCTCAGGAAACTGATTAAGGATTCAGGATCTAAAGATTGGATTTTTTGTAGTACTTCTGTCCCAATCACATATGTTAGCAAAGCCTCTATTACTGGATTCTTTCCCTGTCCAAAAAAAGTACAGAGATGCAATAACACACACTTAGATCGATACATATTTGAAACAAAATGTGTAAAAATCAAGGTCCTAATTACCTCCAATATCCAAATAACATCTACAACAAATAACTACACATCAACAAAATCCTCCCCTATAATGGGATCCTCATCATTAGTAGCCCCATATGCATCCTCATCTAGCCTCTACTTGAATCCTCAAGGGAAATCAATGCTAGTTCTTGGTGCTACTAGGTGATCTAAACCCATCCACCTGATCTTTTATCAAGTCAACAACCTCCAACTTTGGTAAATTAGGCTAACCACATTTAAAATCAGGCAGAAAGCTTAAGTTGCATGATACCCCTAAAATTGGGTTAAATATTTGGGTCAATATTTCTTTTGTTTCCGGAAGCAAAGAAATACCATATCATGATGTATTTATGTGCACATTTACAAGACAAATGATAGAAAGTCACTGAAGGTACTCCAGAGTCCATAATCATCCTTATCAACAAAACAAGCAGGTGGACAAATATGACTAAGTTATAACTAGCAATTGTACCTAGGGGTGCAATAAAAGAACGTCATGTTGTAAGTTAAGCAAGAAGATGTGGACATATACAACAAGAAAGACAATTTGAAGTGTTGAAGAACAGTAATAAAGAATTGACTCATCATCCAGCAAGCAAGTCCAACTATGGAAATACTCCCTAACGATTTGGCTAGCAGCTGACAGATGTTGAGAAGCAAAGGAAATGGCAAGAAGGCTAAGGTGATAGCCTACGTGGCTGAAGGGGAAAAATCAGAAAGTAATAACCCAAACCATCAGTTAATAAGAGACATTTATAGCAGCATAATGAATTTGCACATTTTCCTTTCATTGGCCTGAGTATGCTTGGCCATGTATAGACCAACGTTAATGAACCATAGCCTTGGTCTTGGAAACAAGGGCCCTTGCTAGATGGGTACAAACAACAAACCACTTTTAAGAAATTTTGGGTATGCTCCAATAGAGAATAATGAAAAACCTTGGCAAAGAAGAACTATCAAATGCTCTATACAAGGGAGAGAGAGGTTGGCCAGGGTAGATAGCTTGAGACTTTAACTAACTGCACATAAATATGAAATAAACTCCTGGAAAATATGCTAGTAGACTCTGGATCTCAAAGACAAACTTCTGGAAAGCTCTAAAACTCCAGCCTAAGGAAACTGAGTAACACTTTTTAATGCAATTCCAGTAAAAGGTTAATTGCGCAAATGCATTTAGCCACATTCAAAATCATAAAACCACCAGTAATTTAGCCACTGAAAAATGGTTGCATGCTATAGAGCAATGGATGCTACATTCTTTAAAAAACCCTTGATAATTTTCATATTACACAGGTAAAGGATGAAGCATTAATTTCCTGAAGGTAGACACAATAGCATAACAAAGTGAACAAAATTATTTCTAAATGACTTGTGAATCACATCTTAGATTATTAAAAAAAAACTGTAAAAATCTAATCTAGAGCCTGAGTTTTCCTCATACAATGCACTATGAATCAAATAATCGTGTATAAAGCTAAAATAGTCGACCTTTCACCAAAAAGGTGTTAAAAGTTATAGATCTGTACAAGATCATAAACTTTTGGTCCAATACCATATTAAAAATATTTGTTCCGTTTACCTTTTAACTTTGATTCCACATAAAACTTAGCTTTTAAACCATGAAACACTAAAATATCGATAGAATTTACATATATCCAACACTTAGCTTTGATACCATGAAGCACTACAATATTGATACAAATTAAATATACTCAAGAAGCATTCTAGACAAAACAAGCGGCACCTTATATAATTGTAACTAGAAAACGTAGCACTTTTGATCTCATACTCATACCCACGATTAACAGTTTGCCATCTCTGCAGCCAACATGTTACATGAGTACAAGAGAGACTCTAATGTCTAGAGGAAAAAGTTATTTGCAGGACAAGAGCAAAGAATTAGAAGTACATAATCTAGTCAATTTACATTACCTAACTGAGCCTTCCCCAAAGCTGATTTGCTTTGTTTGGGGGAAGACATTTCCAAAGTACTTTTAGTCCCAAGCTACAGTGTCAAGTATACAACCCACATGATCACAAGAGTATCAAATTTTGATGAGTTGCAAAGACTTCGGATGTGATCGGCATAGTACCAGACTCCCAAGTCTTTCTGTTGTCTGCCAGTTTATATAATATAAGAACTAGAATAGTAATAAAGAATTGACTCATCGTCCAAGATTACAAAGTTAGGCAAGCAAGTCTAACTATGGGAAGAATCCCTAACGATTGGCTAGCAGCCAATAGATGTTGAGAAGCAAAGGAAATGGAAAGAAGGATAAAGTGATAGCCTACATGGCTGAAGGGGACAAAACAGAAAGCAATAACCCAAACTATCAGTTAACAAGAGAGATTTATAGCAGCACAATAGTTAACAGCTAAACTTAACGAATAATATAATATACTTTTGTTATATTACATTAGGGACATATTCACTACAACCTCTTTCTTGAACAATTGGGTTGATCTAATATAGGCTAGAAACCTTATGGAATAAGCCACAAAGGAGGAGTTTCTTGAGGTTCTCAAATCCTTCCAACATGGAAAATCTCTTGGCCCAAATGGATGGGTCATTATGTTTTACCTTGTATTTTGGTACCTAATTAGTGACAATATTGTTGTTGCAATTGAAGAATCAAAATATTCAGGTATGGTTCACCCCCCATTTAACTCTAGTTTCATTTCTAATATCCCAAAATATGATTTTCCCTCAGGGTTCGACCATTATAGACCCATATCCCTATCCAATTGTATATATAAGGTTGTCTCCAAGGTCATACCAGTCTATAGCAATCCTATCCTCTCCAACTACATCCCCTAAGCCAATCTGTATTCTTAGACCAGAGAAATGTACATGATGTTGTAGGTTTGGCTTAAGAAACCAGCCACTCCATCAAATCCTTTATTCCCCCTCCTTTCATGTTGAACATAGACCTAACCAAATATTTTGACAAGGTTAAGTGGTTATACTTGCACCTTATCATTACACAATTGGGACTCCCCCGTCTGTCCATAAACTATATAGAATCATGTACAAAATGTGTCTCCTATATTGTATAAATAAATGTATTTGCTTCATCGTTATTCCACTCTTCTAGAGGAATGCTCCAAGGGTTCCCATTATCGGCCCCTTTCATTTTCCTTTTTATTATTAAAGCCTTGAGTAGGAACATCTCATTTGAAAGAAATCTTGGGAATCTTCATGGGGTAAACATCACAAAGGACTTTTCTATATCACAAATTACATTTGTTGATGTTATCCTCATCTTTGGAAGGGTATCTATCATGGAAGCCAAAGTACTACAACACATATTGATCCTTTTCTCTTCATCAACAAGTATGAAGGTAAAAATGGGGAAGCCTACCATATTGTTCTTTAATATACCTGATCTCCTTAAGCAAAATATTCTCAATCATCTCCCTTACATAGAAGAAGACTCCAATTCTTGCTTCAAGTACTTAGGGTTTTCTCTTAAAGCAAATGATTACAAAATCAAGGGTTGGTTATGGTTTCTAGAAAATATCAAGGAAAGGATAGGCTCATGGTTCCATCAATGGATCTCATTAGAGGGGAGATTTACAATGGGAAAAAGTGTCATTGAATACATTCCATTTTATTGGATGGCTATGGCCTTTATTCCAAAGTATATTATTTCCTCCGTCAATAATATTTGCACACAATACATATGGTCTAGAAACAAGGAAGAAAAATCCCATGCACTCTATGGATGGAAGATTTTAAGTAAACCCAAAAGCCACAGTGGCTTCGGAACTAAGGGCTTATCTCTATTTTCACAAGCCATGGAAGCTAAAAGGTATTGGAGGCTCATCTCCTCAAAGGGTCTTTGGTAGACTTGTATATAGAAAAAAGTATTTCCAACCTCTTACAATTATCAGCTGGATTCATAATGGTACTATGAGAATAGTGGGTGGCTTACTCTTTTGGAGGGTGTTAATTAGATCATGTATTTTGATAAGCTATCACCTAGCCTACAAACCCGGGAATGGGGAAAACATTGAATTTGGAGTATACTTGATAGTAGGGTTTGAAAGGTAAAATTTACTCTCAAATTGAAATGGAAATTTTGATGACTTCCAAGAATCGACAAGTGCTTGCATATGTATACTCAGAACTAGACTTGCATGACAAGAATGACTAGTGTGCTGTAGAAGACTTGGGTCTAGATGGTGATCATTGGGTAGAATGGGAAACTTATACTTCCAAATTGGTCAATGCTTCAATATTACACTCAGAGACTAGCCAAATGAATTGATATGGATTAAGAATAGGTATGGAGGGAAGTACGAGTTTAAATTGGGTTCTATTGCATTGTCCACTAACTTGTTGGTTGATATTTCAAGCGGGTGGTGTTTCATTTGGAAACTCCCATCGTGACCCAAAGAAATATATTTTGGATGGTTTTGCCTCTATAACAAGATCCAAACATGGGACAACCTTTAGAGGAGAGGAAAAATAGGTCCAATTTTTTTCCATTCCTATAAAGAATAGGAAAATATTCTCAATAAATTATTTTTGCACTAGAGATTCACTTATGTTGTTTGGTCAACAACGTATGCTTTGGGTCAGAGGCCAGTATGAGAAGAAGACTCTCTTAATGAAGCCTAGGACAATTACTTTAAAATATCTATAAACTCAATGTATTTAGATCTTCCTCTTACCAATATGTGGGATACTTGGATATCTAAGAATGAGGCTATTTTTAAAAACAAGTATCCCTTGATCTCAATGAATTTACATAGATCCAAATATTTATTCAGGGACCCGAGGTGATAGGAAAAACAAACAAGCAAGAAAATTGGACCCACCTAGTATTGATCCAAATCAACCAACTATTTTTGCAATGGGGAATCAAGTGGAAACCCTGGAAAGTGTGGATTGGTAGGTTTCATTACTAAGAAATATAGGAACATCCCTTTTCAATAGCCATTATACATTAAAACAAACAATTTTGCAGAATTACAGGGAATGTATATAGTTAAAAATGGCACAGATCTACTCTCTCCCTAACGTGGTGATCTTCTTGGACTCAAAACTCAAAACCAATTGGATAAACCAAAGCTCAATATGCTCCAACATCTATTTGTATCCTCTCTTGGAAACGATCAAAGGATAACTGCCAAATGCAAGTATTGCTCACAATTATCAAGAATTCAATAAGAAGGTTGATTCTTTGGAAAACTCAGCTTACTAGTTAGATATGGGTTAGATAAGAATACAAATTAAGGACCCATATGGGAAGGTCATAGTATTGGAATTAAAAATCATATGATTTCTACAATATGAAATGTTGTAGTAATATAACTGTCAATACTACTCATATGCAAGGGTTGAGATCACTCGCCCTCCTATTCTTTTTCGTACTATTTTTTATATGTTTGTAGGGTTGAGATTACTCCTATCTATACTTATGTTTTACTCTTCATATGGTTCAGGATTGAGATCAATCACTTGCCTTTTTAAGAAGACATTTTGTGTATTTTTTATAGTCCTAAAATGGACAATTATGGTTGTAACTTTTGTCATGATAAGAATAAAGCAACTATCATTTTTTCTTTGGAACACATGCACACACACACACACACACAAACAATTTTATGGTGATATAGCTTGTAAGGGTTTTCATTAGCATTATCACGGCATATTGAAGTTTATATGTTTTTTAGTACCACTTATCTAAATAAATGTGGGATAGTATTTTCCACATAAAGTGAAATTTATGTCATAGAAACAACATCAAGATGCACATATGTTAGACATATCTCACTTAGTAAGGAGATTTCTTAGGAAGACATATGAAAATAATATTTTGAAGTATCACTAGTGAGATATTTTTTTGCATTTAGGGAAGGTGATATGTTCAATTTCATGAAAGTAACAAAATAAATAAAAATGATCTAGCAATCCATTTCATACAGTACCTCCCCATTTAGGGAGTATTTTGGTCCTTAAAATATTTTACTAATATAAGTGAGGAAAAAATCCTTTACCTTCTCCTAGAGTACCATTTGAACTTGTTTGTAAGTTGATCTTTCAACCAAACCTACTAGAGCTCATGTTGCCTCCATTTGATTATTATGTACTTCTATTTCAAATTCATATCTTCTGCTAACTCCATGTTAGCTACTAGTGCTAATCCCTTTATGATAAGTAAGACTATCTCTTCAATTGCCTTGTCCAACTTGGAAGACTCATAGAGTTAAATATTTCCTACATTCATTACTGAGTAAATGTGGATACGTGGGGTCGACTGACTCTATAGGAATTATCACCTACATTCTCCAACACTTCAAAAGGACTATACCACAAATCCATGAAATTCTTGCAAGGATCCTCTATCATTTGTTTCAACCATACTCTATGACACCTTTAATAACTTTTCAATTATGTATTGATCATGTCAAGCCTTGTACTTTTCATGTGAATTATTGAATCTCTAATGTACTTGTGAATGACTTGTCCCCAGATTATCTTCTAATGATTCTCCTATGGTGTCTTCCCTCACTCCTCCTAACTGTCCATAAGAGTTCTTGGTGGCATGAACCTTCAACAAACTCAAACCCAAAATCTCTTTTAGTGAAAATAAAAGTGTTTAAAATGTGCAAAATATCCAATGTTTCATGTCAAAACCAAGCATATTAAGATAACCAAAGTAACAAAGCATGTAATTAGTCTTTCGATTTCTTCAGATCCACTAAAACTAGAAAATTTTATAAGGCTTTCCTTCCCATTACCTTCATAAAGACTCACCAATCACCAGCCATTTAATTCTCAGCAATCACACAACCTAAATAATTCCCTAATACAAACTTCAGAATAGATACAAACTTCAAAAATGTACAAAAATAACCACAAACATTGAAATCCCTTCCTAAATAAAAATAACCGAGAAAACACACAACTAGGAGACCAAATTAAGAAGACTAAATATATGAGTAACAAGGAAAATAGCTTGAAAGAAACATAAGACAAATGCATAACATTGAAAATTATTACCATGGGAGGGTTTTGAGCCTGAGAATTATAAGAGGGAAGCATGATATCCTTCTCAAACCCCAAGTCATCCATATGCTTGACCAATTCAGTGTTGCTAGCTTGCGGCTGCGGCGACGATGAAGAGAAAGAGGCAGGGTTGGGATGTTGAAGATCGTAGAAAGGCTCATTTTCAAATCCTGTAATGTGGCTTTCCATGATTTATTTATATGATTCAAAGGCTCAGGTTTTGATCCTCATGGAAGTGGGCGTAAGGAACACACGAATGACGAGCTCAAGAGCCAAGAAGAATGAAGTGTGTGAAATCCCTGCGGAAGTGGGTGTACGGAACACACGGATGACGAGTTCAAGAACCGGGAAGAATGAAGTGTGTGAATATCGTGATTGGTGGGTTTGGTATTAGGATCGACGATCTCCATCTGCATTCTTTCCGGAAGCTCGAGATTGATGGTGATGGGACATGTGCCACTGTGCACTTAACCTGATCAATGATACAGATTATCCGAATCGTCAGACAAAAACATCGACAGATAAAAAAAAAACATTAACTTCGGGGAGTAGACTCCCACTTGTTGAAACACCTTACGGCGTAAAAATCCTTGGGGCTACTAGTTGTGAGAAATAACATGCATATAATTAATGTTTATATAATAAGTTTACTTCCCTTGACATAAGTAAACTTCCCTTTTAAGTTTTTGGGTTTGTATTGTGCAAGTCAAGTTATGACAGAATTACAGATGCTTCAACTAGGATTTCTCTACTTACAGGTCTCACAATTGATCTTATAGGTCTATCCTTTACTCTTTTGCTGCTTTAAAATCTACCAAATCTCATCACTGCATATTAAACCTTTTATACCAGAAAGGTATTTTAACTATGAAATCTGATCCTATATCCCATAGAAGAAAGACAACCACCTTGTTCAGAGTGATATGTAGAAGTGCAAGCCAACATCAGTTCTTGACAGTGAAATATGCCCACAGATTGTTGATATTAGGAGACGTTTTCCATGCCTTCAGGTCAAATTGTTGCCATCCTAAGATGGAGGGTATTTTACAATAATCTGTTTTAGGTGCTTCTATTAAAACATGTGCATACTCTTAAGAAGTAATTATCCCCATTTGAGCAAAGTCATCTCCTCTGCACTTGCATGCTCCTATAAAATAGGATTTGCAGTATTAGGATTGGGAAATGAACTTTGTGTGATTGGTGGGGTCATTAGACCAGGTCGACAGAATCTTGATATACAACAGCTTTCTGATGTGGATATTTTAAGCGTTAAAATGAATGACCAACATGGCATCTAGCAACACCTATGACATGTTGTCGAGGCACTATAGTTGGTTGTACTGTACTAAGAATTTAGTTTGTGGCAATTGAATGTTACCTTAAATTTGTGAGTATTTCCAAGATACTGAATTTAATTCCAGTGTCCAAGCTACTAATTTTTTTGATATAATACAAGTGGCGTAATTATTTTTTAATATCTTTTCCACTCAGCATGCAAATAACAGGCATGCAACAAAATGTAGCAAAACACAACTAAATTGGATTCAGATAGGAAAATCAATCAAGTCTAATTGAACTTGCAAATTATATAATTATTGTATGTAACTCTGATTTATTGTATGTAAGTATTTGGTATTCATACCTTGCATTTCTTTAGGTATTATTAAAATATTGTGGAAAGGCTAAAGATGTCATCCTTCTTGCTAAGTTGACTTCTATGTTTCCTAAACTTGCCTAAACTTGCCTAAACTTGCAGTAGCAAGCCGTTTGATTCCTCACCTTTTTTTATTATGGCCTAGTGTAATTAGAGTGTTTGGAATCCAACTAAAGACATCATTCATGTCTTGCATGAAAATCCAGAGGCCCAGCAATTGGCCATATAAAATTTGTATATAATGTTTTCCTGGATATTGATATATGGAAGATCTTGGAATGCTATATCTAACTGTCTTCGTATCTAGCCATGTAGAAGTCTAGCTTTGTGGTATGCACAATGCTTATTTCAGGTAAGTGCAATTTATACTTGGAAGCTGAAGTCATAGGTTTGTTCACAGAATTAGGTAAGGATGCTGTGACTCTGAAGTGGATGACTTTTTATCTCAACCTAGGAAGAAAATAACCTTCGCCAGATTTGGAGTGGCATCTTGTCCAGTGCTTTTCAAGGATATAATTGTCCTAATCAACTGGAGTTCCCTGCCAACCTTCTGCAATCTAATGATGATCTTGTCAAATAGTGAATGTCTTTAGGCAGTTCCTAAAGACATTCACTATTTGACATTTAGAGAGCATAGTTGGTGGGTTTTACATTTTTTATAACCATATTTGTGGACTTGGGGAGGAAGGCTAGAAGGGGTTTTCTCTCCCTCTAAATAGTTCAATGGTTTTCATGGTTACTGACTTGGCAGTATGCAAACACCAACATTTAATTTCTCTTTATCATTAATTTCACATTTAATTATTTGTAACTTGTTCCAGTAAGTTCAGCACAAAACAAATTATCTTTTCGAGGTTGTAGGTACCAGTTATGATTAGGAGTTTGGTCTGATCAAACGACATCCTGTAGGAACTGTCTTGACATTCAAAGGGAATAGTTTGTGGGTTTTACATTTTTTATAACCATATTTGTGGACTCGCGGAGGAAGGATAGAAGCGGTTTTCTCTACCTCTGAATAGTTCAATGGTTTTCATGGATGCTGACTTGGCGGTATACAAACCCCAATATGACTACTAGACAACTAATGTAAAGAAACAACAGAAAAGGAGGTGGGTTCAATCCTTGAAGAGAACAATTATAATGAAGAAAACAACAAATATAAAAAAGCACAAGTAACAAGCTGGTATAAAAAAACAAATACATGTTCTGCTCTAAGAAAAACAAATACCAAATAAATAAATAAATAAAGCAAATACCTGTTCTGCTCCATATGTGCTTCCTCCTCCACTTGCCATTGCTGCAAAGCACAAGTAACAGCCTGGTGCGGTGCTTTTGCTTAATCTTCTCAACCTCCAAGGGCGCTTTTCAACCTGCAAGGGCGGAATATGCATTCAACCTGAAAGAACCTGTGCTTTTTAAGTTTCCTCCTTACACACTGGCTGCCACTATGTCCACCCGCGTGCTGCCCGTGGATTTGATTCCAATATTGCGCCTAGGAATGCGCCGATCCCTTCCTACGATTTTGGCATTGATCTGGGGCGCTTTCCTGGGTGCCACTATGTCCACCTGCTTGCTGCCTGGGGATTTGAGTCCAGGATTTCGCCCAGGAATGCGCCTAGCCCTTCCTGCTATTTGACATGGATTTGGGGTGCTTTCCTGGGCACCAATTAAACCTAGGATAGCGCCAACCTTGGGAAAGCATGTAAATATATCCCAGGATTTGGCTAATCCCTCATCTTTCAGTAGAGGTAGTCTACGGATTTGTTCGCTGGTTCATTAAATCGCTGTTGACTGAGGGGGTTACAGGCAACATTATCCTTCCCTACACCTATCGAACCAATGAAACTTCCGATGACTGTAGTAATATTCTGCGTGGGGTTTAGTGGAAGGTAGGCACGGTAGCTTCTGAGCGGGGTTTACTTGAAGGTAGGCACGGTAGCTTCTGCCGGGGGTTTACTAGCAGGTAGGAACCCTTAACTTCAATGTAAATCTCTCAATTTCCAAATTTCTAGTTACATGTTCCATCTCTGAAAGGGGTTAGAAGGATTTGTTTCTCTCTTTCCTCGTGCCACCCCTTGGTTGGATAACACCCAGTATGATCCCTCACTATCGTTTGGTAAAAGTAAAACCCTCCTTTTGGTTGGCATGAACCTGTATCCATTCGAAAAGAAGGATTTGAGGCCACCATTTATTTACAGATAGACCGGTGGCTTCGATTCTCATTCCCATTGGATAGCTTTGCTATTGCTAGTGGTTCTGGATTTCGATCTATAAATGAATTTCTTCATCTGCCTTTACGTGTGAGAATTTTCCAATATCCGCTTCACCCAATACATAAAATGGATGGAAAGAGCTAAGCACCTTGTTAAATAGCTTCGGCTTTTTGGCTTCTTCGACTATTCTTCGCTGTTCGTTGTGCTGTGATGATTCATTTAATCATTATGTATTGCAGTTGTGTTGTGCTTTTCATCCCCTTCCCCCGGTGGGGGTAACCGCACTAATTTTTTTGTTGCTTCAGCTTTCTCTCTCCAGTGGTACCTCATAGGTTGGTTCCCCACATTACCTCTGACCCCCACACACTACAGAGAAAGTATCGTTGCATTTTGAAGTGTTTTTACCCTGAGGCCGTTACTATTCAACTAATTACCAAAATCAAATGCATGTAAATCATAGTATTTATCTCAAAACCTAAACAATTAACTTAAATGGAGCCCCAACAACACTAGTTTATCTTTTATTAGTTAGTATACACATTTTTTATTCACTTCTATAACAAAGTCTTCAAGTTTTTTCATGATTCCATGTAATTATAAGTTTTTTCATTATTTTGAAAAGTTGTTTTTTATGATAGTTAATTTGGCAGTATACAAGTTTGGTCTATAGATACACATCAAGTACAAAATAACACAACTATTAGCCAACAACTTTGGGTTTTTGGGACATCTTGAAGCTCTAGTATTAGACTTACTATATCTTTTTTTTTTATTAACATACTCTATAACATGGTCGCAACTAATTTTCAATATAAGAAAGATATTATATTCTATTAGAAAAATACATATTACTTTTCTAGGGTACTTTAATGCTAGAACACAAGGTAAGTAAGTTGTAAACCTAAGAAACATATAAAACTCTAATATTCTTTTTGTTATAAGACCATTTCATTAAATTTGGATTCACTTTAGTCTAAGCCTCTTCGAAGATAGGTCAAATCAATTTTTCCAAAGTGTGATATTGGGGTTTCCAAAGTGAAAAATATAATTCCAAATGTGCCAATATCATATTGAAAAATAGAAAAATGGATTTAGAAGTGATAAACCCCATGAAAAAAATCCCCCATACTACCTCTTGATTGCTTCAAGCCATATTACTATTACTCCTTTAACAATTCTCCATTGTTTGTCAATAAACTAACGATTGAAATTCCTCTTAGTTTATTTTTATTTCAAGCAAACATTAAAATCCCTCTAATTTGCTCCTCATTGTATGATATATTTCAATATTATTACCATTTAATAAAATTTGTTATCATTATTGTTTATTACAGGATCTGGAGGAGGCCATGGACACAAATCAAGACATTTCTGAGCAGGAAAGAAGACCTCGTACTATTAAAGCACGCCACATGCGAAAGTGGGTGGAAGAGGATATGACAATAGAGTCTACATATACAATAGAAACTGACCATAATGAACGAGGGGTTATTCATGATGATAATACATGGGATGAATACTTACAATTGTTGTTTTTAGTTGTTCAATATCAATTCAATTAGATAATTGTACAATACAATAACATTATATAGTCTATGATCCAATCTTGGAAAAAATTAATGCATGTGTTGCTTATTTTAGGTTGACAATGCAATCAAAGAAAATGAGGAGTTGATGCATTATGATAGACCAATACAACGATCTATCCTTAGACATGGGCCTCCTACTGTTAAATCATGCAGAAAACAATGGGTGGAAGAATATATGACAATGGAATTTGCAGATCCAACAACAAATGAGCACAATGAACAAGAGGTTAGTCATGACAATACTACATGGAATTAATACTTTGAGATGATTGTTGATTGTGGATGTTCTACATGTTGTGGAAAGAAAAAATTCAAACGTGAAATTGTACAAAGACGTTACATAAATGGTTACAATATTTTAACCAATATTTGTTATGATCTAATATTAAATCATGGTTGCATTTAATTATAGGTTGATGATGATGATACGGATACTAATGGTCAAGGTCCAACTAGGTCATTAAAAATTCAATGTGATGATCCAATTCATTCTTTAAACCATACTAGGAGAAGAAGAGAAGCATTGAAGAGAGAACTACCACTTGCAAAATTTGAAGAATTAATGAATTTAGCAAGAATTGATGCATGCCTCATCATGTTCATAGTGAACATGATGACGAAAATGAAATGCATGAAGAAGGATTGAATGAAATGCTCACAAGTTTCTTTGGGGATGGAAACAGTGATGAGGGTGATGATCCTATGCATAGCATTAATGATGATATAGAGGGAAATTGCCACCATAAAAATTTGATGATATTAACATTCATGAATCAATCAAGCAAGCAGCAAAGACAGTCGTGTTCAAGTCGGGTGCAAGTAGAACATCAAATCTTTCATGCACATTAATATTATTGGAAATCAAGTCATTATTTGGTTGGTCAGATAAGAGCTTCACTACTTTGCTAAAGTACGTTGAATTATATTTATAGATTTGCATTGTTAATTGGTTTACACAATTAGTAGATAAGTATTAAATTCAATCGAATTTATTTAAGTGGACTTTAAATGGATATATGTTATATAAAAAATGATATTGAATGACATTTCTAACATGTTTCTCTGAAAACAATATTACAGGGCACTAAAGGATAAAATATTCCCCGAAGATAATGTGTTGCCATCAACTTGTAGAGAAGCACGTCAATTGTTGGTTGAGTTGGGGGTAGAATATAAGCAAATTCATGCATGTGAAAATGATTGCATCTTATATAGAGGTGAATATCAAAATAAACAAGAATGTCCTGTATGCAAAGAGAAGAGATATCATACAGATGTACAAAGTCCTACTGTTCCAAATAAGGTTTTACGCCACATGCCAATTATACCTAGAATTAAACGAATGTTTCGTTGCAAGTCACTTGCACAATTGATGGACTGGCATGCAAAGAACATGAGTAAATATGGATTCATGCGAATTCCAGTAGACTGTAAAGCAATGAAACACATAGAGGAAAAATGGGGAGGAAAATTTAAAGATGAACCCCGTAGTATTAGATTTGGGCTTGCAATAGATGGAGTGTGCCCATTCTCTTCCATGAGCACAACTCATACTATCTGGCTAGTCGGATTGATAGTATACAATATTCCCCCATGGATGAGTGTTAGAAAGGAGCACCTTATGCTAACTCTCATTGTTCCAGGAAAACATCAAGTAAAAAAAATGGATGTTTATATTGCACCTTTTATTGATGAGATGCAATTGTTATGGAAAGGCATAAGAATGTATGACATATCACGTCCTCCATCAAAAAGGTTCTTCATGTTCTATGGAATACTGTGTTGGACAATTCATGATTTCCGGGGACTTGGTGTTTGTTCAGGTAAGAAAAACAATTTTCATATTTGCACATCATAATTTATTTTCAATTCAACTTGCATATAACTATTACATTATTATAATGTTGTTATAAAAATTAGTTATTTGATTGCAGGGCTAAAAACAAAAGGTTATTTTGCATGTCCAAGATGCGCCGAACAATTTGAGGGGCGATATTCTAAATATCTACGCAAAGTTATTTATGCAAACAATAGGGTTTTTCTACCATTGGATCATAAGTTCAAAAATCACCTAAAGAATCAATTTGATGGAAAAATTGAAAATAGACCTCCTCCCAAGGTTATGAGTCCTGTTGATTGGCTTAAAAAGCATGAAGATGTTGAATTGAAATCTTGGAATGATTTTTTTCTTCATGATCATTCAATTGAGGAACCATAACAAGTTATGGTTGAAATGCCAAAAGGAATGAATAGGAAATCCATATTTTATGATCTCCCTTACTGGAAGGATCTATTAATATCTCATTTACTAGATACTATGCATATTTTCAAAAATGTCCCTGATTCTATTTTTAGACATATAGAAGGCAAAGATAAAGATACCTTATCATCAAGGACAGATATTTCTCTTTCACGTACTAAATTTGATAGAAAACATTTGTGGCCAAATCAAGAAAATGAATCATATGCAGAAGCACCATGGATTCTAAAAAAGAAAGAACTAGATCAACTAAAAAGTGTGATATGTTCAATAAGAACACCCACTGGCTATGGCTTGTCATTGAATAAAGCTTTTACAGTAGATGGACATGTCACAGGATTTAAAACACATGATTACCATAATTTTATGAAGGTATTTGAATCAATTAATTATTATTGTTATTACTTACTTTTTTTATAATTATGATAAATCGATATTAATGAACTCTGGTAAATGGGTTTGATAGCATATCATGCCATTGGCAATTAAAGGGGATTCATGTCTTACAGCTGACTTAAGGAATGCCATAAGTCGACTGTAAGTGTTTTTAAGGTATATTGTGGGTTGATATTTACAAGGTTTATGGTATGAAATGTTACTGTGTATGATGCAATGATATATTATATTTCATTTTAAATGTCATAAATGTTCATACTAATTTTGTGTCATTTATTAGGTGGTTGACCTCTAAAGAGATCCATGTGTGTGAAGTGCCAAAATGGAAGAAGGAAATTGTTGAAATTGTGTGTGTATTTGAGAAGGAGTTCCCTACAAGTTTCATGGACCTACAAGTACATTTATTTATACACCTAGTCGATGACATTGAAATAGAACACATCGTTTCAACGAGGTGGATGTTTTTCTTTGAGAGGTACATGAAAACCTTAAAAATATATGTCTGACAAAAGGCACGTCCAGAGGGTTGCATGGCTAAAGGGTATGTATTGAATGAAGAATTTTTCTTCCTATGTGAATTCCTTGGTAAAGAGTTCGTAGATGGTCCACAATTTTGGGATGAAGAGCATGCATCAGATATTATAGATGGAGAAAAACCTCAAAGTAATGGTGTTCAACAAGAAATTGGTAAGTACAATCATCATTATTGTGATTATGTTTAGAATCATTTACTATATAGTTTTGTGTTTATCAAAATAAAATAATAAAATTTACATTTTGAATTATACGTGTTGATTTTTAATAGGTGTCGATGAAAGTGCCATGCTTGACAAGTTCGCCCTATACCAGATGGACTGCATGAATAAATGGATTGATTTGTATGATATAAAAAGTAAAGAAGTGTTAGAAGCAAGGAGACAGTTTAAGAGATTGAACCAAAGGAATATCCCACTTCCCATAGATCTTTCTGGTGAATGGGGAAAAGATTGCACTCTACAATGGATTACTGAACAAATTCAAAACCAAATGGATGAGGAAGGTATAGATGCAAACATAACAAAAGATGAGATCAACATTTCTAGAGGATGTGAACGAAAGGTAAAGCATGCAATTCTTCAAGAATGTTTCTTGAAATTCTTAAAAAATGTTGTTTGAATATATTCATCAAACTATTAATTATTTAATTATGAATAATCGTATTTATTTGCACTAAAAAAAATGGCCTTTCACAAGTGAGAAAGTATCCTGCAATGTGGACATATGGTTTTCATTATCGTGTAGAAAGAGTAGATGTAAAGAGACAAACATTTGATTATGGGGTTATGGTTGATTTCAAGCAATCAAGTTGAGCAAGTTCAAAATATAAAAACATTGTTGAAGGGAATCTTCAATATGTTGGAAAAATACAAGAAATTATTGAGTTGGATTACCGCTCTTTCAAATGTTGCATTTTTTAATGTAAATGGTATGAAGCATTTGAGAGGACAAGAAGACATGATACCCATAGTGGATTGTTTTCTATAGACTCCTAAAAGTACCTACTAGAGGATAAGGAGCCTTATGTTCTACCAATTCATTGTGAGCAGGTATTTTTTTCCTAAAACATAATATAAATATAAGAAGCATTAGTCATCAATATTTTGATAATTCATTGCCTATTGGGAATATATATGTGTTTAATGATAACAATAAAAATGTAGTAACATATGTCTAATATATGGATCTCCTTCATGCGCAGGTATTTTTCTATGAAGATATTTTGGATCCAAAATGGATATTTATCATTCATTATGATCCAAGATTAAGACATGTTTTCAAAGATGCTTCAATCGATACTGAGAAAACCAATGATGACATCCCAAATATAGTTGAGGGAGAAAAAATTGGCATCCATGATGATGTTCAAGTTGAAGAAGATCTAGTAGAAGAATGTGAAGATGATAATGATGACAATATTCCTTTAGCAATATGGAGAAGCAGGGTCATAGGTGCATCTTCAGAAGATTCTATCATGGAGGAAGATGATATTATGGAGGAAGATAATATGGATGATATTGAAAGCAATGATGAAAATAGATCTGGTGACATTCATGTAACCAATCTGGAAACAAATTTTATTGATACAGAATATGATGAAATTGAAGATGAGGATGATTACAATACCACTTTAGCTAGATGGTGTAGCAAGAATAGTATTAGGTACTTGCAAGAACATATGAACATTGAGAAGGAAACATTGGAATACCTAGATGCAGATTATAATGTGAATGAAGAATTCCTAATTTACAGTTGGATATGTAATTCATATTTAAATAATAATGGTTTTTATGTCCCATTTTAAAATGCTTTGTTATTATTTGGATGCAATATTCATTCAATTACTATGTTTAGAACTCATAGTCTAAATTAATGTGTTGATTCTTGTCTCTATACTCGTTACCTAGTGCAATGTCCTTAAAATGTTTATAAGTTAATATGACATGGTAGCCAAAAATAACAATAATTAGTTGGATAATAGGTATTGTGGTTAGTTTCATCTATTGGTTGATAATGGTTAGAAGTGATATGAAGTTATTCATTGAGAATTAAAAAAGGTTATATATGTATATTGTAGAAGTTGTCATATGCATGTACATACAAATATAACTTGTGTAGTTGAAGGAATTGGTTAACACAGATGTACGTAAACTACACTATAGCAAAAGCCTTTTATTAGTTTATGTATAAGCTCACCTTTAAAACAAATATGATTCACTTAAACATATATATAATCCATGTAGTATTCATATAGATGTTCAAATGGGATTTCAATTAGATTATGTAATTCACAACTACCCTCCAAATCAAAATACTTTTGATTAACTATAATAGGAAATGAAAAGTAAAATGCCAAATCGAGGAAACCTCATATTTTGATTTTGTTGTTGCCTTTATTCATCAAATCATCTTTTTTCCACTTTAGCAACATCTTTATATATTGTGCCTATTTTTTCACCTAAACATGAATATAGCACAAGTAGAATTTAAATGTAATTTATTTTGGATGTTAAAGTGGACGCAATTTGTGTCCATTTTAGCATCATCATGATATAGACCACCTAGTTCTGTACGTATACAACCTAGCATAAGGAGAATATAAATGTAATTGATTTGGGGTGCTAAAGTGGACACAATAAATGTAATTGGTTTGATGATAATTACATTCACAATTATGTGATTATAAGATAATGATGATGACAATGCTGTTGTTGATGATGATAATGACAATGATGATGATGACGATGAGATGAATGACGATGAAAACGATGGAAATGATGATGAAGTTGACAATGATGTGATTATATGGTGACGATGATGATGATAATAATGATGACGATGACAATGAGAATGACATGAGAAATGATGATGACGACGACGATGATGATGACCCTTATAAGAAAGTGTTGGTAGAGGTAAATAAACCCAGTTTCACTACAATATCCAAGATTAAAATGTGCTCAATCATAGTTATAATTTATGCATGCTTAATATTGTAATTGTATCCCACTTTTTATGCATGCTTTAAATGGTAAACATATCCTGTATGCTTTAAATGATGACGATGATGAACTAGATGTCAATGACAGTGATGATTTTTTTTATGATGACAATGATGGAAATGATGATGGTCATCATCATCATCGTCATCTTTGTCATTGTCACCATGATTAAAACAATAGTCATCATCATCGGCATAATAATCATTTGTGTCATCATCATCACCATTGTCCTTGACACCATCATCATCATCATCATGATTATTGTCATTTTCATCAGTTATTTATCATTACTTTTGGCATAAGAAATAACATCTACCCAAAATATGTGATTAGTGGAAAATGGTCATGGAGGACACATACAATTTATGCATGACAAATAACAACTTATTTTTTAAGATGATCAACATCATCATCCTCATTGTATTCATCACCATTCTCATTGTCATCATCACCATCATCATCATTCATTTCATTTCCATCATAATCATTGCCAATGTCATCATTGTCATTATCCTCCTCATCATCATTGTCATCATTATCGTCATTATCAACAACATTATCATCATCATCGTAGCCATCCTCAATATCATAATCACTATCCTCATTGTTATCTTCAACATCTAGGTGTAAAATTGGATGCAAAAGTGGATAAAAACATGGATGCAAAAAAGGATGCAAACATGGATGCAACAAAAGTAGGTGCAAAAGTGGGCACATAATGGGGTGCATCAAAAATGGATGCAAAAGGTGATGCAAAAGTGGATACAAAAAATGATGCAAATGTGGAAGCAAAACATGATGAAAAAAGTGGTGCAAAAGTGGATACAACCATGGATGTAAAATTGGATACAAAATTGGATGCGAAAGTGGATGCAACAAAAGTAGATGCAAAAGTAGTTGTAACACCCAATGCAAAACCTGATTCAAAAGTGGATGCATAAAGGGATGAAATAACTGATGTAAATTTGGATACAAAAAAATATGCAAACGTGGATGCAAAAGTGGGTGTAAAAGTAGGCACAAAAATGGGCGTGAATTGGGATGCGACAAAAGTGGATGCAATAGTAGATGCAAAAAAATACGTAAACATGGATGCAAAATGGGATGCAAAAAGGGATGAAAAAGTGGGTGCAAAAGTGGATTAAAAAGTGGATGCAAAAGCGGATGCAAAAATGGCTGAAACAAAATGAGATGGAAAACTAGACTCAAAACAGGATGTAAACTTTGATGCCAAACTTGGTGCATGAATGGATGCAAAAAAAGAAGCAGAAGTGGATGCAAAAGTGGATGTAAAAATAGATACAAAATTGAATGAAAAAAAGGGCGTAAAAGTTGAGGCAAACATGGACGTAAAAGGGGGCGCAACAAGAGTAAAATGTACAAACTAGGCGCAAAATTAGGTGCAAAAATAGGCTCAAAACTTGTTGCAAAACCTGATGCAAAACCTAGCACATAACCAGGTGCAAAAATCGGTGCAAATTATGCTACAATTTGCGCCAGATTTAGAAAAAGGATGCAAAAAACGCCTAAAATAACACCAATCCATGAAATTGCGCCATTTTGTCCAAAAAATGAAGAAAAATACACTGAAAGACGGTCTAGACACAAAAAGGATGCAAAAAGAGATGCTAAATCCAGTTTTTGTTGTAGTGACATATAGTTGAGAAGGCCAACTAACCTATCTTTGACAATGACTTGATGTGGATGAGCCTAGTATGGCATCGTTGCCTTATTATGATACGTTGACTTGCATGTTTACTCATATGTGATGTTTATACTTCACGTGACTCCCTTAATTGTTGATGTCCAACTTTTTTATGACCATCGTGACAGCTTAATATTGCTATCCACCGTTGCATTGACCTCAATAGACCTCCTTAGGTTCCATTCAACACAACATTACCTTATATGACATTTTTTGGAGTACTTTGTTGTCATTTTTTATTTTGTGTTCGTCGTATTGTTGTGCTGCTAATGTTTTTGATTTGTGAGGGTTGGATGATCTATTTTAGGGTCTTTTCCAGTTCAACTTTCTCTCCTTTAACCTGTATGTTGGTCTATTTGAGTCTCATGCAATGAACCTAACACTAATAGGTTGAAGTTTGAGGATAAGGGAGCTCTGACCCAACATCTGAATAATTTTTATTTCTCCTTAGTCATTTAAGCATTGCAAATGATAATGTGACATGTCTAGAATAATGAATCTGTTTGTCTTCTTGGTGTCAATGGACATGATGTAGTTTCCGTATTCAAATGCAACTCAAAATAGCAGTGCAATTATTAAACTTCTATAATTCCTTATATTGTTAATATATTTATTTGTATATGATTAACTAACATATTCATACATTGCAATCTATGCATGACTTTAATGGATGTGCATTTGTATAGGTTGGATACATTGTGACTTCATGCTTATTAAATCAGAATCACAACTTCTTATGATTGGTTATCAATACTGCCCATAATGATATTATTGGGAGGAATGAGATGTTTCAATGTTTGGCACTTACTATGGTAAGATATTGTCTTGGAACCCCTATTCTAAAATAAATTATGTTGCTTTCTAATTGTAGTAGTTTTCCTATTTAACCTATGGTGTGCATCCAGACTACTACATGATTGGGAGCTAAATGGGTTGTTACTTAAGTTAAATGTATATTTCCTTGTGCAATTGAAAATATGTCAAGTGTCATTTTTCCAACAAGTGTTTGCAATATTGGGCTTTGGATTTACATAGAGATATAATCTATAAACTATAATGTTAGCTAGAAGAAATTTAGAAAAAAACAAATTTAAGCATTGTTCCTTTAATCAATTCCAATTCTAAATAACAAATTTAAGCATTGTCCATGTAATGGTTGCTTGTGATGACCTTCACATCTCTCTAATTAACCAACCAAATATGTTGCTTGATAAGGAACGCATTTACCAAATATTTCTCCAATAATTAGCACCTGAATAGTAACTTCCAAAGCTTATAAGAACATATTTTCATTGTTTTCAACACAAGATTCTCATCTTCTTAAGTGCTCTCTTGATTTTTACCAAGGGAATGACCCCATCTAGAAATCTCAAAGTGGACGCTAACTCATGAAGTAACCTCCAAGTAACAAGGGATGTCCGCTTAGAAACCCAAAAGGCTACTCCAAGGTATGTTCCCCAGATAAAATGTGTAATTAATCTCCCAAAAAGGTGGCTACTCCACCAACATGTGCCTAGAATGTAACCAAACTTATATTTAAAGGAAATGTCCTTCTCAAATGATGAAAACACTAGAAAAGGAGGGATTGATGATCCCCCAAACTTCCTCTTAGCTCCAACAATCCATCTCAAGAGTGATGAAAGAACTTTCGTTAGGGCAATTGTTATGGAGAGAAATTCCTATGGCTTGGGGTACCACAACAGACAGCTTTGACTCCAGAAATCAATCTTTCCCAATATGCAATAGAAATAAAATGTCTAACACTAAAGGATCAGACTTCATACCTTATTCCGGACGGTTGAAGTAAATCCCCGTTGAGCTTTCCAATCTTCAGCTTGAATTGATATAATACTTCCTCAACAACAAGTAAACAATACAAGCATACTATATATCATGGTGTTAGATTTATTCTAGCATATATAATCAATAATGTAAAAGCATTTGACATATTCCAATGGATACAATATTCAATCAAATACACATCATTGGATAGGAAAAGATAGTTCTTATTAATATAAATCAGAGATTACAAGATAGATACAACCTCTAACGGCACATCTGCGAACCGGAGAAAACTGAATCCCCCAATTGGGCCTCCACTACCTCAATCCTCCATCTCACGATAGCAAGCTCACTAGGAAAAGGCAAGCTTGGGAAGAACACAACAGTGCTCCAAAGGGACAAAGGGATGCAAACTCAAGCATAAATTCTAGCAACAATGGACTATAGTTTCGTTGCTTTCAATCTCTCTATATGCCTTCAATGTACCAATGGGTTCCTTATATAGCTTCACAAGGGATAATTAAGGGTCGAATTTGAGCGATCTCAAGGCATATGGAAGGCCAGGAGTCAAATGAGTTGGATCCATGTCAAGGAAAACTCTGAAAGGATTTGGACTATGCACACATCCCGATGTACGCGGTTATAGGAGTCAAACCCGCGTATGTACGTGGTTATCGGGGAAAAATACACATATATCATCTTTTATATAGTTTTTAGGGATGATCAAGGAAACATCAAAGGATAAAATATGGTCCATGGGGTCTAAAGAGTCTGCAGCGGGACAGGGGAAGGCCATACAAAGTGTGATTCACTTGGAGTGGTGAAATATGCTATAATAGATGCCCCCTAATGTGTGAGGTCAGAGGGGTCATACGATGGCCGAAATAAATTATAAGTCCATCCCAGAAGTGGAGTGATGAACGGTCCCAAATGGAAGACCAGCCACCCAATCAGCATAGTACAATGATACAACTCTGCATATAACTGCAAGTACATATAGTAGTCGGATACATAAGAGTACAATGGCCATGAATAGGCATAATACATGATATCACATATGTGGTCATCACCACGTACAATATACATAGATCAGAATCTCCATGATGAAGATATACAACGGACCATGATCTCCAAAATGCCTGAAGATATAAAATAGATCAAGATCTCCATAGTGGCTGGAAATGTCTGACATACACTGGAATCAAGTCACAAGAGCTGAAATCTCATGAACACTTGAACGATCAAGGAGGTAGCATATAAGAGATGCCACCAGTCTGGAAGGTCTTCTACACAAACCGCTACGAGTACATGTCCTACTATGCGAATAGAGGTGTCGAGGTCGAACATAGTAGTCCATCGTCTGATTACCGGTCATTGATGTATACCGTTAACAGACGCGAGATTACCCACCGATAATGATAATGGGAATCAAGGTACTAGAGTGAAAACTAACAAGTGTGAATATATGTGTTGAGGTTGAACACTTGAGAGAGTCCATCGATCAGGGGACATCGATGTATTCCCAAGAAATTGTCGATGGTGAGAGAACCTGCCACTGATGACTACAAGTCTCAAGGCACTCAAAAGGACTCTAGACTCCAATCCCAGAATAAATGATCTGAATTCGATGGGATGAAATCTGCTAGAAGGAGGGCATTAAGGCATCCCCCATTATCCAACACGAGGTACTCAGCAAACCTATCTAATGTGGGAGGACTCGATCATAAAGTGCACGAACTAGTAACTATACCGGGAATGGTCGACATGCAAAGTCAAGATAACTGAGGAATGGACGACATAGGTTTCAACTTCCTTTGAACAAGAGCATAATGGCGTATGGTGACTGAATGAAGGCAGCATAGACTCGATATACAAACTGGGACATCTCTGTGACACAGGAGGCATCAACAGTGTTGGAGACATTTACCATCATACACACTCTTCAGTCAAATTGGCCTAGTTAAACCACTATCCTAAGTTTAATTGACATCAAGGAGCATTAATTA
>LPNX010351384.1:35970-109559 GCA_001517045.1 Pseudotsuga menziesii
TAGGACCAAACATGTAGAGATTCACATGCACTACATCAGGGAGCTAGTGCATGACAGGACCATCATTCTGCAATACTGACTGACTGATGAGCAGATTGCAGACATCTTCACCAAGAGCTTTTCAGAAAAGAAGTTCACTTACCTCCGTTCAATGTTGGGGGTGAGTTCATCAGGGTGATCCAGACTACTTTTAGTGTTCAGCTTGAGGGGGGGTTTTGTTCCCACTGGGTTTTCCCTCTTTTCCTCACTTAGTTTGTTTTGAGCATTGTTTCAGTTGCTTTATTGTACAGGGTGACCTAGGGCCTTTGTTGCCAGGGCCCTAGCATTTTTATGTTTTCAAGGGGGGGTGTTGGAGACATTTACCATCATACACACTCTTCATTCAAATTGTCCTAGTTAAACCACTATCCTAAGTTTAATTGACATCAAGGAGCATTAATTACCATCATCCCAGTCACTCCAACTCCTACCTACAGTCAAGGAGGCTAACTTAGCCTTTCCTACAGTCAAGGAGGCTAACTGGAGCACTCCAGGGGTGATCTGGTTGACATTCATGCACCTAATTGCTAACTGGGGGTTACTTTCAGTTCAACCAATCAGTTACAGTCAGTTAAGGCGCCTCCATGCATTACATATATTATTTAATCATTATTTATTGATTATTTTATTATTATTTAATGAACTGGAGTGAACTAGGCGCCTTCACCAACTTCTGATGGTCAGTTCAGCTTCAGTTAACCTCATCAAGGTTTATTGAAGTCATGCAGTACTAGCACTTGATGGTTGGTTGCTATGACATGTGTTTGATCTCCTTCAGTTGAGATTAAGTCATTTATTGCACTCCAACTTTAGTTAAGGATTGGTGAGTCAATTAAGGTTTTTTTGTCAAGTGGTTAACTGAGTGGTATTGCATGGCAAAGAGTCAGTTAAGCTAGACTCATGCATGGGAATTCGAATTGTCCCTTAGTTATTCGAATTCTTCATTGAGTTAAGCCATGGCTCATGCATGGAATTGTAATCCTTTATTGTTTATATAATATACAGAGAGGAAACTTATTTGGTTCCTGAAAATTTCCAATTCATGAGTAATTGTTAATAATTCTTTGATGAGATTGAATCTTAGTTCCTAGATCAATGTGCAAGAATTAATAAACAGAGGCTCCATAGGGATTGGAAGCTTAACCAGTCGGTGGAGACAAACTCAGATAAACGAGTACAGCACCTAAGTCAAACTATAACCCAACCAATGGATGTGATATACAATGCTCTGTTCGAAGGCGACATGACTCGACAGCTGCCAAAGATAACATCTTTCCTTGTCCGGATTTTTTGTTTTTTGATTTTTTTGGACTTTTTCAGTTATTTGAAAAGCTTGAAAAAAGAATAATCTAGATTTATAGTTAAAAACTAGGAGGAGACGAGTGTCATCAGGGCAAACAAACTAGTTCCAAGCAGTGGAACATACCTATGCCCAATGCAATGATACATGTGTAGGATGACGACACTCGGGGGAAAATCCCCTCCCGGTAAAAGGGAATCAAGTTGCGAAGGATATAAAAATGGCTCTGCATGGCTAGACATGAGACAAGCTCGGGCTATATGGATGAAACACAATGTCAGGAGAGCCAGCATAAAGCTCAATAAGGTAGGAAAAGCTCATGATAATGCATTCACAACTTGACATAAGGGGAGTCTGGAGGGAAACAGGCCAGCATAAGATCAAGAGGAGTATAAGGATCTTGTGAAATGTCATGGCAATACTATACAACGGACTCCCACACCCTAAAGGAGAAAATGTTAGCATGGGCACCAAATGTAAATAAGGCGGTAACTAGGGTACCCATGTAAGCTGAAGCTCTACCACTCACATCATGCCACTTCTAAAGCAGCAAGAAGGTTCCGTGACATAATAGAGTGGGTTCGTACCTAAGGTCATTGTGACATGGTCATAAGGTCATGCAAAATGCAAGCGGTGGTGAACCTATCCTATATGCCAGTGTAGACATTATTCCTGAGATCAGTATGAACGGGTCAATCCAATGGCTGAAACAGCACTGAAAATGGTCTTCTACATCACAAATTATGTCAGAAACGGTCCAAAATGGTTAGAAACTGTCAAAACTATAGGAAAGGGGGTAAAAATATTCAAATATTTGAAATTTTTTCTATAAATAGTAAAAAATATAAATCATTTGAAACTTTTACCCATTGGAGCTTTGATATTCAACTGCAAATTCCAGGAGATCCAGCCGGCGGAATTCACAACCGTTTCTTCCAGGTAGTTACTCATGTTCTCCTCATGCATTTCAATATAATTTTTGTTGATTTTCATGGAAAAATGAGGTAGCTTAGGACATCTCTACATGAGCGCTGTGGCCCATGCGGATATCGAAGCTTTTTCCATGTATAGGGCTGTCTATACATGGAAAAGAGGCTAGAAACCACGTACATGTGTGGCTGTTTGTAAAACAGACGCGTATGACGCCACACAAGTGAATTTACAAGAATCTAATGGGCAAAATGGTAATTTCTCATGCAAGATGGTGCTAGAATGGAGAGAGAACGAGCATGGTGAAGTAGAGGAAGCTGTAAGGGCCGACGTGATGGCTCAACAAGCTCTTAGAAGATGCAAACTCTACAATTTTTGGTGCCTTGGTGGCTTGAGGGCCAAACCAAGACTATTAGAGATGCTGGTGAACTATTGGGATCTAGAATCAGAGTCCTTCAGGCTAGATGGGATGTCTCTCACTATAGAGGTGGAAGACATATACTTTATCACAGGTATATCTAGATGAGGGGAGGTGGTGAACCTTCATTCCCGAGGTGGGCCAGGCGGTGGGCTTAGTATCGATGAGTACGTAGTTGTGTACTGCTACCCAAATACTAAGAAGGTGGGAAGTCAAGTCCCCACCAATGCTATATAGGTGCTGGTCCTAAAGTCCATACTACTGACGCTGGGTAGGATAGCAGGATTAGCCTCACTCCATTAGGCCTCACGGCCATTGATGTACTATGCGGTGGAGTGTATGAGACCGACCATATACGAATGGAGTACTACACTACTGAGCAACATGAAACACCAACTTAGTGAGTGTAAGGTAGGTAGGATACGGAACTTCAGGTTCAGTAACATATTGAGCACGTTTTTCTTCGAGCCTGTTCCAGGATTGATCCCTAGAGTGGACATTCCTCTCCATGGGGTTTGAGATCCGGCCCAACAGCGTTGGGAAGATGCTATGCGCAAACTGGGGGGTGGTAGGGTGGCCAACCCATATCCAGCTGACTTCTTTCCATGGTGGCAACGACAGATTGTTTCCATAGATGACTACCCTATGGAGGGATAGATTTTCGGGGGGATCCGGACATGCCATTGCCACCAGGATCGGCATACGGAGAGATAGGTACTGAATCTCGACTCTCACTCTTTTTAAAGTTTTTTGAGTTATTTAATTTTTTTGTATTTTCTTGATTATGTGGAATCAAAAAAGACATGTTTTTGCGTGACAACACATAGTGACATCTACCATTCATGTACAGATGTGGGACCACGGTGACCAAAGGGCTTCCCATGTCATAGACGGAGGGGAAGAGGGGATGACATCACAGGTGCGGATGCGGAGTGAACGCTCCAAGGCATTCATACCAACTTCGTGCGACTGACTCATAGGGTTCCCATGGCGCAAGTCAAGGACTTTCCTGAGGCCATGCATTGACAGGTGGTGGGTGTGCCACGCGCATGGGTGCATTTATTCCGACGGCTAGCTAGAGCCGTAGTGACGTATCATGATCACAACCCTCCCCCTCCAATGGATTAGACACCTGGGAGTATATATGTTTTGTATGACCGTGTATTATATGATGGAAGCTTTGAAAGCTCCACTTTTGTATATGACACTATGTATTACCACATTTTTGATATATAAAAGGTTTTATGGTGATCGGTTTATTTATTTACATGTGTAAAAATGTTTATGATTAATTTATTATGAACGAAACAAATGCCAATCTAACACGTAGTTAGCATATGAGTCAGCAACTTGATTATCATTTCTTGGAATGTGTATATATGTAATACTGTCAAATTGTCATTCTAACAATCTCACACGTATGAATCTTCTTAATAACGTCGGATCTCTAACATGGTACAAACCATTGAGCTGTGACACTACTAACTCCGAATCAAGACGTACCTCAAGAGAGAGAATGCCATGTGAAATGGCATCCCGTAGAAGCTCGATACCGACACTATATTCAGCAACATTGTTGGAAGATGGCCGTAGACATACACCTCCTGAAGACAGTACCTGACCCATAGGAGTATAAATCACCCAAGCAGCAGAGGCTGAGTGCTGAGTGTGACGGCTTGCACCATCCATGAATCCTATGTAAGTGGAAGATTCCATTGACATCTGCCAAAAGAAATGGAAACTAATCACAAACCCGATCACGATAATAAAAAGACCTAACTATGCAAAGCTGTACAATAATATACAACAAGCAGCCTTGGCTAAAGATCATGCATAGTATTCTTTGAGATAGAACCCATTTCTAGGCTCCGCCAAAGCTATGCCTTCGTAATGGACTAACTCATAGGCACCCTTCTCTAAGACACGCTTGACCACATAAGGACCACGCCACATAGGATTAAATTTCCCTGCCCCCAAGGGCTCTTTCAATTGATCCCACAAAAGGACCACGTCTCCTTCACTAAACACTCTTGGACAGACAGACTTGTCATATTGGACCTTAACGCGATGCTTATTAACCTCTAGAGCCACCAAAGCATCTCGACGCTGCTCATCAAGTTGCTCGAGGTGGACCAAACGCTCCTCCAAAGGTGAAGTGTTTGGTAAGAGTTCCAAAGCTAGCTTCAACGAAGGAATATCGTATTCAACCGGCAATATCAACTCCACTCCATGCACAAGCTGATATGGAGAAAAACCAGTGGCTGTCTTAACCACGGTTCAATATGCCACAAAGCAGGGTATAACATAATATGCCAATTCGTCTTGCTCTGTGCGATGGTTCATTGGAGAATGGACTTAAGTGATTTATTCACTGCTTCAACCTGTCCATTCGCTTGGGGGTAGTAAGAAGAGGAGTGCTCTTGCTTATACTCTAACTTGGATGCCAACTCTTCCATCATACGGTTCTGAAAGTGCGAGCCATGGTCAGTGACAAGATCTTTCAGAATCCCGAACCGAGTAATGATTTGGTTGAATACGAAGTGAGCGGTTGTCTCACCGTCAGATTTTATTGTAGGCATTGCCTCAGTCCATTTCGTGAAATAATCCACAGCCACTATAATATGATGGTGCCCCCCAGCCGAAGCTGGGCTACAATCCATAAAATCGAGCCCCCACTTGGTGAAGGGACCGGCGGTGATAATGGGATGTAACGGGGCAGGCTTCGAGCGCATATTCCGTGCGAACACCTGGCAAGGGTGGCACCTCTTGACCGCATCAACACAATCTTTAAATATCGACGGCCAGAAATAACCCGCTCTCAAAATATTTTGAGCTGTAGAAAGCCCAGATAAATGACCACCACACTCCCCTCCATGGCAATCATTCAGCACAACCTCAGCCTCCTCATGAGTTAAACAACGTCATAAAATGGAATCTACCCCATGACGATACAAAGTATTGTCCACTATAAGGTAGTTCTTAGAGACGTGACGTAATCGTCGTTGTTCATCTCGCGAGAGGTGAGTAGGGGTCCTCTGTGTTTGCAGATATACTATGATATCTCCATACCATGGGTCAGACGTTGAGATTAAGAAGATGTGTTCATCAACAAACGTATCTTCACAAACCGACTCCTCGGCCTTGCTCGGGAAATCCGATATAAGCTCTACAAAAATTAACAACTTCTTCAACTTTGCCGAAACAAATTCGAGATCAAACCCTTGCAGGATGACAATCCATTTATTATACTTTCCCCCAATCATCCTTCGCGTGAGGATGAACTGAAATAGATTGAAATGGGCCACAACCGAGGTCTGGCAAAGGAGGATATAATGTCTCAATTGCTTAACCACATGTACGGTCACTAAAGCAAGCTTCTCGACATGAGAATAATGAATCTTTGCATCAATAAGGTTTCGGCTCAGATAATATATGACATGCTCCTGGAGCTCCTCATCCTCCTAAACCAATACCATACCAATCGTCTCTAAAGACGTGGCCACATATAATAGGAAATCACGGCTATAATCCAGAGGACTAATCACCGGGGCCAATGCTAGGGCTCGCTTAAGCGCATCGAAGGACTCCTGGGCTCGCTCATCCCATTCAAAGGGAGTATCCTTCTTCAAAAGATGCATGAAGCCTCTAGTCAAATTGGCAAAATTGACCACAAATATTCATAAGAATTTTTCCATACCTTGCAAACACTGAAGATGATGAATATTCTTTGAGGGAGACAACTGAAGTATTGCCTCAACCTTTAAGGGATCGACTCTTATGCCCTCCTTTGAAACGATGAATCCTAATAAACGACCTGACTTTATGCAAAAGATGCACTTATGAGGATTTATTCGAACTGAATAGTGCCGGCATCTTTCGAAGACCAATCTCAAGTGATAGGAATGACGCATTCTCATATGAGAATGAGCAGCGATGTCATCTAAAAATACTTCAATAATAGACTTGAGATCATGGAAAATCAAGGTCATTGCCCGCTGAAATGTAGCTCCGGCGTTTTTAAGGCTGAAAGGCATCTTCCGATATGCAAATGTTCCCCAAGGACAAATAAATGCAGTCTTGTGTTGGTCCTCAATTTTAATCTGGATCTGATTATACCCAGAAAATCTGTCCATAAAGGAGAACACCTCGCTACCCGCACACTCATCCAAAATCTGATCTATAAATGGTGTGGGGAAGTTATCCTTAGGACAGGCACGATTTAAATCATGGAAATCAGTGCATATTCGGATCGCTCTCTGATTTTTATCCACTGGAATGGGGTTTGAAACCCACTCCGTCAAGGGAATGGGATAGATGAAATCGGCTTTCAACAGCTTCTCTATCTCTGCCTTAATGGCGGGTGCTTTCCTAGGATTTACGGTGCGTAAACGTTGTTGAACAGGCTTAGCGTTGGGGTAAGTCTTAATCTCATGCTCGACAATCCGAGGGTCAATACCTGGCATCTCATCATAATACCAAGCAAAAATATCACGAAATTCCTTGAATAGCTCGGTATATTCAAGAATCTCAGGCTAGGAACAATCCGCCCTAATATAAACATTCTCAATGGTGCCAGAATTTTGAGTGATGTTGATAGAAATTGTGGAAGATATGTTTGCCATGTTCCCATCATCCATCTGACCAGGAGAGCTTAATGGAATCATGGGACTACCAACTCTCTGACTAAGAATCTCCCTATAATCCTCATGCTCCAAATGGTCAAGCGACAGAAGGAAATATGATCTATGATGAAGTTCCTCCCATGGTGGCTCAACACCTGACATAGCCTCGATGATCGCTTCATATGAAGGAAAAACCGTATCGAGGCAGTCGTGGGAATGAAAAGACTGTACTGCCCATGTGGGTAGCACATAGGGGTCTTCCTCTTTCGTCCGTGAAGAGGAAGAACAAGGCTCTACAACTTCATAAGATTGGCTTGATAAGCTATCATGGTTGCAGGAAGCAGGATGTTGGTTTCGACGGGCTCATTAGAAATACTCAGTGTGGGAAGAATCCAAGGATCTCCCATATGAGTCGTGCGAAAAGACACTGAGGCCGTATAAGTCGAAGCCCTATCGAAATGAGATCCTATCAGGAGGACCGGCGCAGGACAACTAAATCTTCCCATGAGGGATGGATACATGCCTACACCCACACTCCCAGTTGCCGGCTGAGAGTGTTCAACGACCAGAACCGAAGTTCCTGAAGATGCAGTAATAGGGGAATTCTTGAATTCCATTTGATCAATCATTACAATCTTCCCGTTATGGGGAAAGAATACAACACGAAACACAGAAGAAGCAACGACTTGCATACTATACATCCAGTTCCGACCCAACAAGAGATTGTAGTTGAGGGGCGCATCAACCACCTCAACCTCTATCGCAATGGTATTCCCCCCCAAACAGAATTTAAGGGACAGAATGATGCCGTGTGGCCTAAAAGATCTCCCATCAAAAGCAGTTAACATAGACATTGATTTCGATAACTCAAGAGAACCAAGACCCTTCCATCAGGACAAAGACATCACAGATGCAGCAGTGCCCTCGTCAATCACAGTGCGCTTGATGATCATATTAAGACATTCTATGTGTACCAAAAGCGACACATAGTAGGGAAAGCGAGGCTGATGACCTACGGTTTCAAATTTGATCACTGAGGAAGAATCATCATCGTTCACACCAAGAGCAGAAAGCAAAGCCTTCCTTTGCGAAGGACAACTCTGAAGCACTTCCAATGCAGACATCGCACAAGGAGTATGGCCCAAATCCTCAACAACTGAATAATTCTGGGCAGCTCGGGCATTTGGATTATGCCCCGAGCGCTTAAGTACCCCCTTAGGAATGCGAGGTGCAGCCTCAGGTTTATCCGCAGGTTTCTTAATGCGCAAATGGGTTCCTGGTGGATCAGGTTCTTTGCCTAGGTTGTGTTTTGATGATCCATAATCTTTCGCACGAGTCACAACCTTAGCAGCATGGACCATGTTAATGCACCCATTAGCACTAGCCTCTGGTGGATCATTCTCACTAGATTTCTCCTGGGATTTCGAGTTCATATTCTGGTTATGCGGTAAAGGGTTCATTAGCACAGTTGGGCCTTGTGCTAAGAGTCTCGAAGCTTCATCAATTCTAGGGCACAAGTAAGTGAGGTGATCATCCTTACATAGCTTGCAAGGGAACTTAACCTTACATTTCGCTTTTTTGTCCCCAACAGCATTCTGACCGTTCTTGTCATTATTGGAAGCATTCTCATTCCTATTCCCACCCTTTCGATTATTATTCTTACCCTTTTTTCTATTTTGTCCGGGTTGCTGGTTACCCTTCTGGTCCAACGATTGCACAGAAAGTACACTCACCGTTTGGGCGGGTTGAGACGAAGCCATAGATTGTCCCGAAGCAGACTAGTTGAGCGACAATTGACTAACTTATTTTGCAACCGAATCTGTAGGTTTCACACTTGCACAACCCACAATGCCATCGGCATGTGTTCTCGGTTTGACCTTGGGATCAAAACTAGAACGAGAGCGTTGGGAATAATCTCATACAACAAATCGGATTGAGCATAGATCAAGTCCAATTCCTGCGCCCTAAAGATTGCTTGTTCCTCATTCTGCACTTCGGATGTAGAAACATCCTTCGCGATATATGGCAATAAAGACTTGAGGAACCACTCGAGAAGGAACTCCAGCGGTATAAAAGCTTTAATTAATCTCTTCCGTCTACGCCACTCCTGAATATGATCAGAAATATGGGTGGCTTTATCTTGCTGAAATGTCGAAAAGAGTTCAGTACCAACATCATAGCGCACTGGTAGCTGGAAGTGATTAAGAAAAGTCATCGCAAGATCGTCGAACAAGGTAAAAGCTCCCTTTGGTAACTCTATATACAATTTCACAGCAGGCCCTATGAGGGTGCGTTGAAATAGTCGCAAGCGGACTGAGTCATGATGTAACAAATTTGAAGAGCACCAAAGGTGAAATGTGGTAATGTGTTCGCTCGAATCCTCTCCCGGTTTGCCTTCGAATTTAGGTATGTCCAAAGGAAGCTTGGTAGGGACAGCCGGCCAAGCCGGGTCATGAGCCACCGGATCGTTCGTAAGTCTCGATAAGTCAGGAAGGTTAAGCGTCACGAGGAAAGGGAGCCTAGGATGATGAGGTCGATGGAATGCTCCCTGGTTCACATAGGTTTGAGCACCACTATGGCCTTGGCCATAGTGTCCTCCTCCTGTCTAACCTGTATAAGGTGACGTGGAAGTACCATAGTAAGGTGGACCTTGACTAGTAGGAGCTACGAAGCCTTAATTAGGAGAGTAAGAAGGTTGTTGATACCCGCCTCCGTAAGGTGAAGAAACCTATCCATACTGCGGACCGTAATAAGGTCCATAGGTCATCGCATGCGATGTCCCATGGGACACTCCGTAGGTAGGAAGATAAGCTCCGGAAGGGGGAACATACATACCAGAAGAAGGTATGCATGCCCCTGACGTAACAAGCTAACCACTATGAGCGGGAATATAGCCTCCCGAAGCAGCATGTGGTATATGAACTTGAGACACAATCGGCCTAGTAACCGCAGTATGAATCTGACTCGTAGCCATATATCGGCTCAAAGGACCACGTGGATAAGGTGGAGGATGAAAATTTGAAGAACTCGGAACCGAGGACGAAGGAATCTGAGTAATAAGATATGTACTACCACCTATTGTCACCTATCTCGGACCTGGTATCCTAATCGGATCACTAACCCTAGACCTAGGAGGGGGATGAGATGGAGCTTCCGCCACTGGGATGGAAGGTGAAATGTGACTAGTACTCCCAAACCTCTCTGCAAGGTAAGGAATGGGATTTCCCCTAGGCATAGTGCTAGGATCAAATTCGGATTCGACATGAAATGTCAAATCGTGCATAGGAAAACCAGTCGTAGCATAACTACCATAGCTAGTACTGGCAGGGTCAAAGTGAGTCTCGGCATCTTTCGGCATTCCATACCGGTAACGTGTCAGTGGGGAATCATCCCTATGGTGAGTAGGTATATCATGCAAAGATCCTATCTAGAAAATCACAAGACTGAACTCAGCTAGATCAAGTGAAGGATCGTATGTAGGAGTAAGTTCCCCATCGTCAATACGAACGGGAGGAGGTGGCTCAAGAATATTCTCTGAATGATCCTCCATGGTGTGTGAATCAGTGTGTGACATAGTCCACCTGGACAGTCCAGATCCCTCTCCCAAAGGAGGAGGAGAAGTGGAAGGCGAAAGTCCTGCTAACCGACGAGAATGGCGCAGAACCGCACTCGAATCCACAATGACTCAACAAAAAGCAAAGACTCTCTATTTATGTATACCCTAGGCCAACTAGCGTGCACAGAGCAATCACTAACAAAATCTAAAGACAAATGCAAGCAAACAAGGGCTGGATAAGTGAGATCCCGAATGAAGCAGGTATGTCTCACCTAGGAGAGGCCTGAGACTCCCATACACAACAAGCAGAGGTACGTAACCAATTATTGTGGCCCTCAGTTTCAACACGTATAGCGACTGTGCTGTCTGAACCCAACCTGGTCGGGACACCTGCAGAATAACCTCTACAAGTACCCCCTCGATATCCTAGGTAAGGTCACTAAGGTCACCTCAATATAATCAAAGCTCAGGCAGACAGTCGCAGGTGGGATTGACCATATGGGTAGGGTAGCAAAGCCCGAAACTCTCGAAAGAGCCTCCAGATACGAATACAATCCTGGAAATATCTCTGATGCTACTCAGTTATTACTAGGGGTCATCCCAATCAATAACCGCTCACACTGTCTCGTGCTTAACTCCCGTTTGAGAGGAGGATCCTGAGAACGATGGTTATACCAAGGATTTCACACACTCCCTGGACAGACACCTAGATGTTGTTGTTTAGTGATCTTGGAGAATTGACTTACAATGAACTATTCCAAGATCCTAAAACCTAAGCTTGTTGGTGCACCCTAGAAAAGAAAAGAGTGTAATTCATTTTAATTAGTGTTGATTTTAGTTGGCTTTATTACTCAAAAATAGGATATGGTCGTGCAACTAGTGGTGTTATGACGCAACATGAAGTAAAATGCACACCGTAACAATCAATGCAAATGCATTGTGTCCATGTAAACAGGGTATGCTACTACGTGAAATGCACAATTCTTCTTCAAATGATGAATGCAAATTTTCCCTATATGAAGTATTAACTAGTACTCCAAAGCAAATCTAGATCAAGTGCAAGTACAATGCAAAGTGCAAAATGCAATGCATTATGATAAGCAAATATTTTTGGATTTTTTAAAAATATAAGAGATGCAAAAAGAAAAAGAATGATTCTACCACCCCCAGACTCTACAAGAACACATAGACAGCATCCAAGCAAAGCACTAAGGTAAAAGAACTCTAATGCACTAATCTCAAACAAAAAATCGAAAATGCCATGACAAGAAATTACCTAAAAAAAATTTAGGCTAAAAAAAACGTTTCCAGTCAGAACCAGAGGTCAAAACAGACTCAGGCAGTGCCAAAGGAGACTCAGCAACTAACAATATTCACCCAGCAACCAATTAACTTCCACAAAAAGGTAAAAATCTAGGGTATAAGCGACTGTTCGCAGTAAACCCGTGTGTATACGGGGAAATCAAAGAGGAAACCGCATGTATACGCGACTGTAAATCAAAAACCCGCGTACAGGAAGAAAAGGTGCATAAAAACAAGGAAAATAGACAGGCTGAGATAGACTTCACTCCAATCAAACTCTACCAGGCATACATGCCCCCACACCCGACACAAAAATAAAAGATAAAGAGCAATTCAAATACATTGAATGCCGAGAAAATAACCCCCAAAGGACAACTACTAGGAACTCCTCAGTGGAGTCGCCAATTCTGTTACGGAGAGAAATTCCTATGGCTTGGGGTACCAGAATAAACAGCTTTGACTCCAAAAATCAATCTTTCCCAATATGCAATAGAAATAAAATGTCTAACACTAAAGGATCAGACTTCGTACCTTATTACGGACGGTTGAAGTAGATCCCCGTTGAGCTTTCCAATCTTCAGCTTGAATTGATATAATACTTCCTCAACAACAAGTAAACAATACAAGCATACTATATATCATGGTGTTAGATCTATTCTAGCATATATAATCAATAATGTAAAAGCATTTGACATATTCCAATGGATACAATATTCAATCAAATAAACATCATTGGACAGGAAAAGATAGTTCTTATTAATATAAATCAGAGATTACAATATAGATACAACCTCTAACGGCACGTCTGTGAACCGGAGAAACTGAATCCCCCACTTGGGCCTCCACCACCTCAATCCTCCATCTCATGATAGCAAGCTCACTAGCAAAAGGTAAGATTGGGAAGAACACAACAGTGCTCCAAAGGGACAAAGGGATGCAGACTCAAGCATAAATTCTGGCAACAATGGACTATAGTTTCGTTGCTTTGAATCTCTCTATATGCCTTCAAAGTACCAAGGGGTTCCTTATATAGCTTCACAAGGGATAATGAAGGGTCGAATCCAAGTGATCTCAAGGCATATGGAAGGCCAGGAGTCAAATGAGTCGGATCCATGTCAAGGAAAACTCCAAAAGGATTTGGACTATGCACACATCCCGATGTACGCGGTTATAGGAGTCAAACCCGCGTATGTACACGGTTATCGGGGAAAAATCCACATATATCATCTTTTATATAATTTTTAGAGATGATCAAGGAAACATCAAAGGATAAAATATGGTCCATGGGGTCTAAAGAGTCTGCAGCGGGACAAGGGAAGGCCATACAAAGTGTGATTCACCTGGAGTGGTGAAATCTGCTATAACAGCAATGCTACAATGTGAGAGTGTCCACATGGCAATCCAAAAACTCAAAATTCAAATAGATTCTATAAGCCATGTCCACAAAACACTCCATTTGAACTCCAAGAGGGACTGCTTCCATAAAGTGACCTCCAAGCATGTAATACCTCTCATAAATGGCATATAAAAGAGTGTTATGATTTCATAATAAAGTTGGTTGTACAAGGCTATCTAGGGCATGGAAATGCTAGTCCAAAGTCCAATAATTTGTTCTAGACATGAGGTGAGGATTGAAAAAAGGGTGTGGCCCGCTAGTTCTTCCTTTAGGGTTGAACATTGACTCAAAACTGCTAGTTTATTTCTTATTCCAGTCAAATGCATTCCCAGAACCTCCTTAAGAGTGTTGTACATGCTTCAAAACCTCCCAAAACTTGTAAAAGCTTGGTTTTTCTACTGTCTATCACTATTTTATTGTTGCTTTGACCCTTAGACATGCCCGGATCTGACCTTAATGTTTCTTAAGAGGATCCAAGATGCCCAAAATTGCCAATAAATGCTCAAAAGTGATAGAAAATGTGTTTTTACTGTACCTATGACTCAAAATGCCACCCAAATTTGATATTGGAGTTTGTACAAGGACTGATAGGTTCCCAGAACTACTGCTCACTTGAAAATAAAACCAAAATTCATCTAAGAAGTGCCTAGGCCCCAAACTGGCGAGAAATATGAGTTTATTGTTGTTTTTAGTATGTTTGAGGGTTATTTATGCTCAAACCTGATTTTAGGGTTTTTTATTCTCAAAGGACTACTCATAATTGCATTTCATGCTGATTTAAGGCCCTTTTTATCACTAACCTACCTCCACCAACTTCTTGGATCTGCTTTTTAGTTCTATTTACACCTTTTTCTATGGAAAAAAGCACCTAGAATTCATAATGTTGAAGTCAATTGCTAATTAGGATGTCAGAACAACCATCATTTATTCCCAGAAAGGATGTTTGAGGCTATTGGAATGCACATGTTTCCTAATGATATCTTTTTACCACTATTGAATGTACTACTCTTGATGTTATAGGGTCTAGAACTGCCCAAAGATGAGGTACATAAAAAATGTAGACATAAATGAGAAACAAATTGGACACCTTCCATATGTCTTCACGTTGGATGAAATGTTGTCAACAGGTATTATGAAAAATATTACAATCCTATATATGCTTCTACAGTTATGCCACTATTGGAACAAATTATTCTTACTCCTGGATTTCATTACCATCTCTTGGGGATGTTTCCATGAATGTTTTCTTACTTTTTAGGAGGATGTTGTTGCTAAAATTCTCCTTTTATGCCTAGGTCATCCCTCTTTCATGATAGTTTTTCTTCATCCCCAACACTAGTACATTATGTTTTTGGGGTTCCTTCATTTCCTTTGGTCCCCATAACTTCTCTTTTAAGGCTGCAAAAAGGCCCAAAACTGCTCTAATAACCATACCATTGTAAGGTACACCCATACCAAAATGGGGGTAAGACAAATAAATACTAGAATTCCATATTAGGGTGTTTGAATTCTCAATGGGTGATAAGATGAACAAAACAATAATAAAAAAACCTTGCCAACTATGGATATATTTCGATGATATAGACAGTATTCTTGAGAAACCTTTGCAAACATATGTGTAGATGCAATTTTGGTTGTAGCTGTTAAAAAGGATTTTATTTCAACATGAGGACATTTTAAACTCCTCTAAGAAATTTTCATTCCACTGTAAGAAACATCAACCAAGGAAATTGAACAATATTCAACAAATAGGATTTTATTATAAAACAACATGAATTCTTCACTCAAATATGCTACAAGAATGTGTATTGAATGGAAACCCAAAGAGACAAGGAACAATTTCATAAAAAGTCTTATCCTCTTAATTTGGTCATTCTCCAATGAAGTAACTATCTCCATCTGGTCATCATGTAAAATGTCATGAAAGATGTAAAGAGATCTCTAATGCCCTATGGAAGACTATCATGTAAGAACTCAACTAGGATTAAGAAACCAATGGGTAAGTCATCTCCAATGTGCAAATCCATAACAAAAATATCTATCATATGAAAATCCATCAAATACCATCTAGGATTTGAAGTTTGAACATACACCACGTTTCCAAAATATCATGAAACACTGCCAAACATGGTGTAAACACTTTCGAAGTAAACCTGAAAATTAACATGGTTTCACTTGAACAAATAGGGTTTGTAGGAACCTTGTAACAAGGTCAATTCTCTAATATATGGTATTTTTTAAGTGTTGGAATAGGTAGGGGATAATACCTAGACACTCGGTCTAATTCCATAAATGTGAATTGACTCTATATTTAGTGTAAATAATCTCAAACATGAGTCATCCATGATCAATGAGGAAAATGAAAAACAAGTCTTTCCTATAAAGTAAGACTTCGCACTATAATCTAAATCACAATTAATAGAAGATCAAGGTTTATGAAGAAGTATAGAACAACCAGACAGTGGTAGTAGGAACTTTGTATGGTTGGGTTTGTTACCCCCATATTGTGTGGGTTTCCAAATCTGATTTTGATCACACTCTTGAACATGGTGACATGATTCATAATGATGATTATTGACATCACACTCTGTATAAGGGAATTGCAATTCATGGTATTGAAATTTTTCCTCATCCCTCTAAATGTCTGGAAATACAAGATGTTGAATCAAATTTACAATCCCCAATACAAAGTGTCATTTAAACATTGCAAGAAAATATCATCAGTCTAGAGACCCAACTCTCAAAAGTTAGTGTACGAAGAGAATTTATGGGCAGAGATGGCATAGGTTGATTGTACTGGGCCTTAAGTAGGCATAGTAAGCATCCTTGGCTAGTGGTTGAAGTTACACAAGCACATAATAAAGGGGTGTCTCTAGCAAAAAATGAGAATGTTACAGGGAGTTGGACAAGGCCTTGTCAGAGAGAATGTATGACTGTCTCATTTCATTGTGAGAACAAGCTATTTCCAAATGCCTTTGTTAACTCCAATATTTCATCTGAGGAAGTGATGGATAATTTTAGTTTAGAACAAGAGAAAGAAACACCAACAAATGTCTGGAGGAGGAAATGTGGTTTCTTATAAAGCATGCAGTTTCCCAAGAAGTCTGAAGCGTGATTTTACCTTATATTAGCTTCAAAATTAGTCTTGGTCTTGTTTGTGACCTCAAAGCTCAACCATGAGTTAGTTTGCTTGGTGAAACCATTAATAAGAGGCCTCATAGTCATGTATGGGTCAGTTCTGGTAAGTACGAATTATTGCTAGGGATCTTTGAATCAGGTTTGGGTTAATTCATGAGATTGTTGGGCATGAATATGGACAGAGACAATAGTTTTGGACACAATTTAGGGACTGTCCCACCCTCTCAACAAACAATTATAAACCAACAACAAATCATGGTAATTGAAAACTTTGGGAAAATGAATCAACAGTAAGATAAATTTTGGGCACATTACAGAGGTAAGGAAGCCTGATTTCACCTGAAGTATGTAAAGAATAAACATTCTAAGCATGCTTGCAGCAGTAAGCAATGGTTAATCCTCAATTGTTTGGGAACCTAGGAATATATTAATATCAAAAGAAAATATAGGCATTAAAACAACCTCATATCTCCACAAAATGTAGTCCTGGGTAGTTAAATAACACGTACAATAGTGAAAATAAGAGTTTTGGGCACATTGTAGCCAAGTTATCGGCACATAGTAGACTTACATGTTTCCATGATTATTTCTTTACCAACATTTCAGAAATCTCTCTTTATATTGTTAAAAGGCAACTTTCTTTATGAGATATGGCATATTGAGATTAACTCATCATTAGTATCTTGCTTTATTAATTAGGTTGGTACTTATCTTGCATTAATGCATGCATGATCAATCTGGTGCATATATGCAGATACCAAGTATTTTTTCACAAAGTTGTTCCATGCACTTGAAGATAGCACAACTCTGGCATCTATAGATGACATAGAAGGTAGAATCCTGTATATACCACTACTAATATTGTTGTATATTCATTAGTTATTAGATTATTTTTTAAATTAGTATTCAATGATGATAGCATGTAAATGTTTAGAGGATGAATATGGACATGTTTCAAGACATAGGACAACAAGTTTTCTTTTCACATGGCACTCAGACTAAATCAACATTTCTAGTAGTCCTATGACAAATAGAAATAGTAGTTTTAGGACTGTTTTAGAACCACCCTAGCACTTGTATGACATTATAACCATATTAATCAATCCACAACTTGTATATAATATTGCATAAAAAAATCTCTTGGTATGGGGGTTTCTTTGTCATCTCCGATTTTCAAAGAACATACAAATATGAAAGAGGCATTGTCAGTGCTTCTTAGGTTGATATTGTGAGTGCTTCCCTTGGTTTTCTATCCAATTTTGAAGAGGTGTATAGGATGGGGGTATTTGTGGTAAAGTTCCTAAATATCAATCTTTTTAAGGTAGGGAGTGTCAATCAACTTCTCAACCTGGACAAATTCAATGACAAGAAATTGGATTTGCATAATGTGCATAGTTGCACCTTTTGTGGTAATCATTATTGTGTTGTCTCAAATTCATGTACTTGGGTTCTTGCTAATGGCTATATACATGCTCATTGACAATGCATTAAAAATTTATTCTATTTGAATAAACCCAAACCTACAACTTGAATTTGGAATGTGACTTAATTCCACGTGTAAGTGTTTCAACATAGGGGATTTCCATAAATAGGAAATATTATTTAATCCAATGGGGCCATAGTTCATTGGTGAAGCCAACAACATGTCAAGCCAACAAACAAGGTTCAATTCCTATATGGACATGCATAAGCAGTCACGACCAGGTAGTAATGCTTGATAACTTTGCATCTTGACATAATAGTTTCTCCCTATCATGATAGGAAGACCAACAGTAAGCACTTATTCTCGGTTGTTCTCCCCTCGAGTGCCACTTGTAGTGCCTAACCACTTAGGGACAATTGTAATGCTTCTCTTGAAATTTAAAGGAAGCACTTTCAGAAGAAAAATTACCTTTAATAATAATAGTTTCTGAATGCTAACATACAAGTGTTCATCACTTATATCTCAATAAATAATTGATACATTTTTTTAGAACCCTTGATCTTATATAATTTTCTACATCAATATATTCAAACATACCAAGCATCTAGGGTAGAAAATATGCAACATGGACATTTTCATCCTAAAATGTCTGATTAATGGCTTCCAAAATGATTCTTCAGCTGATATTTAAGGATTTTTAAATGTTTCTTTCCCCGTTTGAGTCTTATTTAGAGTTTTAATCAAACTAGTATTACAAGTTTATGCCTTTGAATGTATTGAAAGGAAGTTGGAATTGCCTAACATACAAGGTATGATTTGAAGATTGGGATATTTGGTGTTGTGATTTTCATTTATTTGATGATGAAATGATTATTTTAAAATAGAAGAGAAAGTTTCCCCTCGGTCTTATGGGATCAAAGGATAACCTTATCATATCATATCTATCACTAACACATGCATGCATGTGCCTACAATGATGGAAGCCTAGATATAATATTGTTTCCTCCAGTATTCTTTAATGTTGCACCCTCATCTACAAACCACCATACAACATGGAAATCTACTTTGCATGAATCTGTTGTATGTGTGATTATATTATAACATAAAATCGCTTATTTCAATCGCACATGTTCATAGTGTTGTAGAAGACTATCTGAGATATACTCTCTAGCAACTATTCTTTGCATTTTCACCATGGCCACAAGGTTATCAATATTTATGAATGTCTTATGCTTATAGTTTCTACTCTGTAAGCATTTCCTTTTGTTTGACAGTTTGACTATGGTGTACATGGTTGTGTATGTTATATGTGTTTCGCCTTGGGTACAAAACAGTTTGGATATCCATTGATGGGACAAAATAATCTCCATTTTCAAGAAGTATGATAAGAGCTGCTTCTTTCCTAGATCAATGAAGTTCAATCCTATTTTATATTAGACCAATTCTTGAGTATTATTTTTATTTGCACTAACAATAAGAGTCACATACGTTGTCTTGATGTGTTTTATATTTCTAATCATTGTGTTTTCTTGTATGGTTGAATTTAGGTCACGACATTAAATATTACCATGTAAAAAAATGCTTGAATTGATTTATAATTCTAATGTTATTAACATAAATGTCCTCATTCAAATAGGGTTCAATTGTGGAGAAGAAACTAATATGGAAACCCTTGAGTAGCTTACAATGGAAAAATAAGTTGTAGTCCATCGAGCAGCTATAGAGTATCTTCCTATTCTTTCACATCAACAACTGATATATTTTCTTGCAACAGATTTCAATTCAAGGTTTGCATATTCTCTTTTAAAACAACTCCAATATATAAACCAACATTTGAGGAATTTTATTATGTGAAACTCTTTTATTTGCATGAGATATTTATTTAAGCATGATTCAAATGGTGACTTTATCCTTTAGTAGGGTTGAACACTACCCTTATGCATGTGTCTCCAAGGGTGAATTTTTGTCAAATAATGAGAGAAGGCCTTCCTCTAACAACAAACTAGTACACCAAGGTGAATTGGCCCTATTTAGGGATTTCGTTTTATGCACAAGGGCTCTAAATGCACAACGAACATGGGATTTTAGGGCCAACTAGGGTTGTTACTTCTCTTGTTCACAAGTCCAAATATTTTTAGGGTTGTTTTGTGATCTACAGTTACAAGGAAGACCACCAAAGACTATTATTTGCTACTGATATCCTTTAAGAGACTTTCGATAATCACCTAAAGCGCACTCAGACTTGGTTTATAGGGTCTGAAATTAAATGAGCTTTGTTTTATTTAGGTTTGTTTACACCACTTTTTTGGAGAAACGACACACGTAATTCATGATACTGCTATAAATTGCTGATGAGGAGGTTGGAACAACCCTTATTTATGCCGAGAATGAAGGTTTGAGGTTGTTGGAGTGCCCAGGTCGTCTCTTTATGTCCATATTCATTCCCATAAATGTTTCTTAATGTCATTTCAACCCTCAAATTCAACCCAACATTTCTCAAATCCTGTTGTTTTCATTTTTCATCCCTTTTCATAGGGCTATTCATGCCCAAAAATGCCTTTTAACACTCCAATTTGGCCCAGATTTAGAAGTATGCATGTTTGGTGGTGGATAAGTGCACAAGGGTACCCAACATGGTGAAATAGGGATGCTCCATACCCTTTTTTACTGTTAGGCAGGTTTGTTTGTTCCCAAAATTCACGTGGATGTTTCTATAAAACATATGAATGAGATTTTAAAGTTTCTTTCTCCCACATATTTCTCATTATCATAGCCAGAATTGCAAAGACTACCTCCTACTTCCATTGATCATCATCTTTTCGGGGTGAAATATGCCCAGATATGAAATTTGGCCTAATTATAGCTGATTTGAGATACTTTACTATTTGTTGTGACCTTCATAATGCTCCCAAAGTTATCATATTTGTCCATTTGATGCCTAGACTTGATTATAGAGTTGTTTATTCCCATAGGACTTCCAAACATTTCTCCTAGTGTTCTCATAACTGAAAATGAAAGGGATCGTTGTTGTTACAATCCATAAATGGTCCAAATTTGAAAACCAACTTAGAACTTCATAGATTTTATTTCAAGATTACAATCATGACAACGTCACCCCCGAAGAGTGTGATTAGAATCACGCATGGACACCCATACAAATGGAGGGTAACACTTCCAACTAGGTACTCAAATGTGAAATTAGATCATTGATTGGACCACTCTCTAGAAATTGATAAAATAGAAATTTTAGAAGTAACAAACTCTTAGATTTTCCTAAAAAATCAACTTGTACATATCTCCCCAAAGGGTATTCAAAACCATGATAAGATCATGCAAAATATGACAGTGCAACTCACCCTGAGGATTCTCTTACAAAGATGGACTTCAATATTGGGATATATTTGCTTCAGTTGAAAGGTATACATATATTTGAGTAGCCATGTCTATTGCATCAAAAAAAAATTGGCCTTTATACTAGATGGATGTAAATACTATTTTTCTAAATATTATGATTAAAGAATAAATATGCATTAATTAGCTAAGATATTTTAGAGGTGCATGGGATATTAGATTTTGGGTTGCTCAAAAAGTGTTTACAACATGCTAGGGGTGTGCTTCATGTGATCTAGGGTGCATTGTGAAACCCTAGACCCATATTTTATCTTATATTGATTTGGTTGATTGGAATTTAGGAGCTTACTATAGGTGGATGCTTGTCCTTTGGATATGAGCTATAGGTTCATATCTTAGGAAGGATGGTCCCTTGGAAAAATATGTGTGTGGGGCTAGTTTATGGAGGAGTTCTAAGCACTAGGAGGATGAGTGCTTGGTGTTAGGAGAAACAACACCACTCTAGGAGTTGAGCTGATCTTGTGAGGAGTATTGTTTGGAGGGTGCATCACTTGGAAAACAATATGGATTTGGAACATTGTTTGGAGGGTATAACATCACATTTTTGTTTTTTAAATTGAAATCTCCATCGCTAGAAATCACTTATGAAATATTTTTATATCTCTAAACTTATATGTGTATTTACGAAATTTCTTGCATGGATTCTTGAAATTGTCGAGGTGAATGTATTAGTGTGGATGTTGTTTTCAAAACATGTTATAATATGTTTTAAGATTGTATTTTCCTTCTCGGTAATTGCTCAATCAAAGGCCTTATTTGGCCTCATATAAAGGAGCCACTATGGTGTCTCTTTGTTTCGTAGTGGCTACATGTCCTCCACTTGTTGACTAGAAGATTCTTTCATTCACCATAGTGAATTGTTCTCCTTTTACTAATGATTTCTCACAATTTATGAACCGATAATATAAGGCTAAGATGCCACTACCAACTTTCATTTCGTAGCATGCATGCTCCACCTTATAAAATATTCAAATGTACATTTCCATCCAATTCCTATTGTTAATTTGACTTCATTAAATATTCAAAAACAACATTGAGGACAATTGGTGTTGGAGCCATACAAATGTATCAATCGGTATAATTTTTTTTAAAGTAAAATAGAACAATGATTTATAATAAACAAATCTAAATTTATAGAAGTGAGTGAAATAGCTAAGGCCATATTCTAAGTGTGCACTATTTTTGTTGGTTTGGATTGGAGCACATGATATCAAATAATAGTGGGGTTAGTGAGAGCAATACCCTACCTACACGAAGACTGCTTTGAATAGTTTATCTATCATGATATCAAATGACATAACTTATTGTATGATGAGAGATTTTATTCCAAGGTCTTTGACATTGGTGTGAAAAAGCTAATTATAGAGAGTGCATTATGAATGTTTCCAAAAATCAAGGGGAATCCTAGATATATGGCACCAAAGTAAATAATTTAGAATGACAAATAAATGTAAAACAAAATGTATAGATCTTTTGGTTTGTTCTTTTGCATATTGATAGAGAACTACTGGCCCTTTCTTATTTTTGCAATAGTTTGATGAATTTCCCTCTCACATAAAGTGACTATTAATAAGTAGAGACATAGTTTAACATCTCACTTTATTTAATTTATAATTTTTTTTCACAAAAATGAGTAGATATTTATAGTAAAAAATACCTAAGGTTAGGTTTCAATTAGTATGAGATTACAAAATAACCTTGTATTTTGCTAATGTCATTTTTTTGTGGCTATTAGAAAAGATAGGGTGGTGACGCTGCTACGAAACCATCTTACAGTATTCAAAATGGAGAATAACCCCCCATACTCTATATTCTTAAAAAATAGATTAAGACATACATACATTTAAAATCATAACATACTTTACAATTTTTTTAGATCCGGAAAAATTAATTATGATTTCTAGATCCCCTTGTTTAAGGGAATCCCTCTTGTTTGCTAAAAAGTCCTCTTTCCCATTGTTCTTCCTTAGAATGTGGTGGAATGGTATTGAGTAGAAGGATTGAGATATGAGGCTCACTCTTCTCATGGATTTTTCAAGTGATTCCACCACTTGGATGGAGTAAGGGGTGCTAGAATAGCCCCCTAAGCCTCCTTCCATATTCCATAGATAAACCCATTTGCACCCACTTTTTAAAATATTACATGTTACTTTTAAAGTATTATTTTATATTTGGATTTTTAATGTTTTTTAAGGTGTTTAAATACTTTGATATGGTTTTTAAAGTTTACTAAAGTTGTATAAGTCTACTAAGAGAGCCAACTTGTCACAACCCAAAAAATACACAAAATATATATGTATCTATACTCTTAGTCATTATTCTTTTAAAGGCTTATTAAGTTTGTTAAGTTTAACATTAAATAAATTCCTTTTTGATTGTTGGAAGAACCTATCGTCAAACTTGGGATCAATGATGGACTATGATCAAACATCTTGAAATTACATGTTCCTTCCTAGAAAGGTGATTAAGGTTGACATGAGAGTTATTTTTACAAGTTTATAGTTAGGATGCTAAGGTTTTGACCTTACTCATAAGATTTTAAACATTTTTGAATTATTAACTCTTGCATTTATGATTTTCACTCATTAAGTTACTTTAATGTGTTTATGAGGGTAACTTTAATGCTACGAAATCCCTTCACGGTCAATTTAATCTTGTATTTAGGAAGGATGGGCGCTTGGCACAATATGTGTATTGGGCTATTTTATGGAGGAGTGCTAAGAATTAGGAGGACAAGTGCTTGGTACTAGGAGCATCAACACCACTCTAGGAGTTGATTTGAGCTTGTGAGGAGTATTGTATAAAGGGTGCATCACTTGGAAAATAATATGGATTTGGAACATTATTTGGAGGGCATAACATTATTATTATTATTTAAAAGTGACATCTCCATCGCTATAGCGACAGAAACCCTTGAAAGTTTCGACGAACATTCTACACTAGAGACGAAAATTTTTGTCACTAGTGTAGCAAGTCCGTTGGAACTTAAAAGGACTTCTTGTCACTATAGCGATGGGCCCTCATCTCTCTAGTAATGAAAAACCCTTGAAAGTTCCGATGGACTTGCTACACAAATGATGAAAATTTATGTCGCTAGTGTAGCAAGTCTGTTGAAACTTGCAAGGGTTTTTTGTCGCTATAGTGACGGACCCTCTTTGCTACAAAGACAGAGTATAGTTGGTGTAAATTTGTTTAAACATGCAAATCCATCACTATATAGACAACCGGGTGTTGCTATGGTGATGATATAGGTGTTGCTAAAGTGACAGGGAAGTGTAGCTATAGCGACACATGCTTATTTTTGAACTAAACCACGTTTGATGTCTTTTCTTTTGCTATAGCGATGAGTTGTGGAAAGTGTTGCTACAACAGTGAAATGTTTCCCATGAAAAAAAGGGGGTCATGTTCGTCACTATATAAATGCACAATTGTTTCAATAGCAACGATTTTTTGTGGGAAAAATGTGCACGTGTACTAGTGTTATTTGATTTTTTGGTAAATTTTGTTCTTTCAATTTTTATTTGTGTTGGATAGACCTGGGTTGTGTTTTTTCGATGTCTCTGGTTCTATGACGCACTCTACAAAGTGTCATTGATGCTCTTTATCAAAGTACAAAAAGTTTCATCGACATTGTTCCTTAGTGTACATAAAGTGTCTCCAAGGAGGGGACACACTGGTGCATATTGACAACCTGTGTCACTATAAGTCCTAATTTACCTTTGAATTAGTCTTTTGATCTAATTTTGAATCTTTTTTTCTTGCATACAGACTATCTCTTATAGTCTGTATGCTAAATAGGATTAGATCTTTCCCGATCTTTGTTAGGATTTCATATGATAGACTATATTCATTAGTGTTCAATTCAAATATCATAGAAACAATACATCCAAAATCACTGATAGAAACACAATTACAAGATCGACAAAGTATTTATCCTAGGAAACCCTCAAGGGGAAGAAAACCCAACAAAACTTCCTTTGTATAAGATGTATAAAAGATAACCCAAAAAATAGGTGTTCTCCTCCTTCTGTTTTTCCTCTCTCTCTCTCTCTCCTATGTGCTATTCAAGTGAGTGAGTATGTGTCTAAATAATAATCACAACTCCTATATTTATACACATTGAGCCAACTGACTTTTACCCTAATCAAGTCAGCCCCACTAAACTGTCTAGGTCTACTTAACCTAGGAAGACTCAAAATAGTATATTATGTTTATGTATTTGTAACTTCGGAATGCATTCACTTGTATATTTTATGTATTGCACCCTGATGTTTATTCCGGGAAGTATCTATAATGTAATTGATTCATGTCATACCCCGATGTTCCTATCGGGAGATTCAGTAATGTAAACAAGTCATGTAAAGTCATAGAGGTTAACCCTCCTTATTGTTCAAGGTATAAATTCCCCGTAGTTGTGGGGCACTAGGGTTATTAGAATCTCCTAGAGAAGTCGGCCCTAGGTGAGTTAATGTAAGTTGGGTCATTAGTACCCCAGTTATGGTTACTTGAGCCTACATAACTGAGTTAAGATTACTCGATCCTACATAACATAGTCAAATATTAAGTGAACGAAAGAATATAAATAGAGAGTGAGACTCTCTATTTATCACACACACACTCACTCACTAGGGCGCATGAGTGAGAGAGGAGAAGCTCTCTCAAGTGTGAGAGAGAGAACAACTGTGGAGATCATATTTTTTGTCTTTGGGTTTTACTGCTGCCATTGGTGCTCATTCTATCTTTGAGGAAGTTGCAGGGTTTTCTCCTTTATGGTTTCCCTGAGGAAAATTCTTTGTGTCTCTTGTCTCTTGTGATTTTTGTTGCGCATGTTATTCTCTCAGATAAGATCGTAGATCATATTGCTTAAATGATAAAAATCTAACATGGTATCAGAGCTAACCTGAGAAGAAGACATTGTGTAGCTACAGAATCTAGTGATTCTTAGTTTTTGGATCTCTCTCCACAATCGATCAGCAAAATAAGGCTAGGCTAAATCTCCATTGAAGGGCGCATCTTTCTGTCGAAGTAGAATTTGATTCCGGGCATTTTCAGTTTTTTATGCGAGAAATTCGGCCCTTTTCATAGAAGAGGAATTTTTGAGTGAGCATGGCATACGATTACTCTCCTCATAAAAATCAAATTTTAGAGACTTGGGTCAAGATTTTTTGTTGGGTGAAACTCTGGGAAAGTCAAACCCTTGTTTGACCTCGGGCCTGAAAAACCCTAAAACACTGAAACTGATAGTTTTGGTAGACTCACTATATCTAAATATCGGGGAAGGATCAGGTACCAAAACTTTCACAGGTAGAAGATAAATTACTGATGTACCCTGTGTCCAAGCTTCAGCCTTTGATTTGATATATTCTAGGAGATATGATTCCTCCAAGTTAAGGTTCCAACCTCTCCCAAGATTCCTCCCTAGACAGGAAACCTGGGGAGAATTTATATATCTTGGGCTACAAAGGTTCAAATGAAATTTCACAAGATGGTAAATAAACGGAACGGACTGTACATATTGTGGTAAACTTTTCAGACCCCGAATATGAAACTGTGACATGTGGCAGTCCATACAACTTTGCTATGCTGAACAGTATTGAAACAGGTCACCTTGGGGAAACGCTCATAAGTCCCAATTGGTGAACCCAATTCCAATGAAACCTTTGGTTTTGTAACAAGGATAGATGAGGCTACCTCAGTACACCATTTTAGACACAGAGGAGCAACGCTTTTGTAGATACCATAGAAACAATATCAAGCATTTATGCAGAAGAAATTTGTAAACTAGGGCTTCCTGTTTTGGGAGCTTCCCTCCACTGTTTTCAGAAAATGAGTACATTGGACAGCTCACCTTGAAGAGGTCTATATTTCTATCCAATCAGATCTAAAATATTCCAAGTTTTGAAAATTAGGGTTTCTCTGAAAAACCGTAGATCAGCCAGCTCTGCAACCAGGATGGACACCTCAAATCGATAAGATCTAATCTTTTTCTATTTACAGTTGAGGTTCTCATTTCAAGATGACTAATCACACCATCTTGATGAGAATCTTGTTGAGGCTAACAACTTCCAAGCATGGAATTATAGATTCTCACTTTTTCTTGAAGGAAATCAATTGGACACCTACATAAGTAGAGAGTTTTCAGTTCCAGAGGGAGATGAGGATAAAATCCTTACACAAGAAGAACTTGGTTAAGGCCAAGAAGATCATTGTTGATTCAGTCATGGATCACCTTATACCACAAGTGTCTTCCCTAAAGACACCGAAAGAGATATTTGATTCCTTGACCAAGCTATTTGAAGGGAAGAACATAAATCGAAAGATGACATTGAGAAAATAGTTGAAGAATGTGAAGATATAGAATGCAAAGACCATACAGTCATACTTTACAAGGGTCTCTCAAATCAAAGAACAACTTGAAGCGGTAGAAGAATAAGTGGAGAATGCAGAAGTTGTGATAACCACCTTGAATGGCCTCCTAGGATCATGGGATTCATTTATTCAAGGAATGTGTGCTAGAAGGAAGTGATTACTTTCAGTAGACTTTGGGAAGAGCTCACACAAGAAGAAGCTCAACTCATAATAAGAGAAAAGAATATGGGAGCAACTGAAGATCAAGATTTCATGATTCAAAGAAGATACCTCAAGCGATGCGGAATATGAAGAACTCAATTCTTGAAGATCATCTTATCCATTTTGAGCATTTGGATAAGAAATGATGTTGTTATGAATGAAGAAAATGATGAAGCTGAAATAAGGAGTCTACTCACGAAACAAACAAAGCCACGTATTCAATTGTCATCTCATGATATTGTTTTGTTATGCACTTGTTTATATTCAGTTGATGTGTTATGCATGATAAAATGTTTTCATTAATGAGAGTATACTACTAATATGCATGGGATGGGTAAGTAGCTCATGGTGCTATACAACTCTCCATTGCTACTTATCTAGAATGAAACCTCTTTGCTGACATATTGGATTAATGCACAATCTCAATGTTGTCCTGCTAGAGATGGAAGGAATATAGAAAGTTTCCATGAGATATGGATGAATGTTATATTGGATAAAATAGTTGCATGATTATATATTTATGCATAAGAATTTACCATTATGAATATGCATTATGAAATGTTTCTAATCATACAACTGGTGCATTTGACTTGTAGGAAAGATTGTGTACAATCACCTACAAGAAAAGAAGGATGAGACTTGTTCCGAAGAACAAGTGACGACAGTTCATGATTCAATATAATAATCCAAAATGAAGAATGATGTCTAGGATGTAGTAGCGAGACCTGAAGAGAAGTTCATAGTTCCATCATGCAGTAGATGGAAACATCATGGGATACAAGGCAGGATTCATAGCACGAGGATTCTCATGGAAAGAAGGCATAGACTATGAAAACACATTTGCAGCCACCAGAAGTTAAGACACGTGACAGGAAGAATCATGTGTGTAAATGGAAGAAGTCCTTATACGAGCTCAGAAGACACCCATGGGATAATACATACATGTGGAGCTTGAAGATCAGCTAGAGTGACGAGGATCTTAACCTTTGCTACAAGGTTGAAGATGAAATCCTATAGAGGATGACAAGCTCACAGATGGGTGTGAGAAGAACTTTTGAAAAGGTTCAAGATAGAGGATCTTGGTATCCAGTGACCCTAGCTGGATATATAGAATATTAGTAGCAGAGGAAGCTACTTGTTAGTCCAGTACAGAATGTTTCAATGCATATAGTATGAAAGGAAGAGGGAGACTGATGCTCCGCTTCAAAGGGAGTGACTACAGAAGATCTCGAGGTTTGACATGGTACGATAGGATGGATAGATTACTAATGAATCTAGGATTTAGTGAGAGTAAAGTGGATTCCAACCTTTTCTTCAAGGTTGAATGCGGAAGACCAGTGATGATCCTGTTATATGTTGATGACTTGCTCCTGACAGAAAAGAGGAACTCATTAAAGTTGCAAGAACGAAGCTTGTTGCTGAGTTTGAGATGAAGGAATTGGGTATGATACGCTACTTTCTAGGCATCGAGGTGTGGCAAAGTATAGATGGAAACTCCCTGGGATAAGGGAATTATGCAATAGAGATCCTGAAGAGATTCAAGATGATGAACTGCAAGGCCATGACCACACCTATGGCATCGAACCTGAAGCTATTGAGTGTTGCTTCATCAAAGATGGTTGATGCCACGTTGTATCCTCAAATGATTTGTTCCTTGATGTACCTAACGAATACGAGACCATAAAATTTCTTTACTGTGAACACATTGAGACATGTTCACCTGATGGTTGCAAAGCATGTAGTGAGGTACCTGAAGGGTACAGTTGAGTATGGGATCAAGTATGATATGAATTAGAAGATTCACCTGGAGGGTTATGTGGATTCATATTGGGAAGGAAGTCCCATTGATAGGAAGAGCACTTCAAGGTGCTACTTCAGTATGATATTAGGTGTGATCTCTTGATTTACCAGGAAGGAGTCCTGTATGGCGCTGAGTACAGCCAAGGCAAAAGATGTTGCCACTTGCTATTTGGGAGGTAGTATGTTTCTTTTGAAAACTACTATTTGATTTGATTGATATGAATTGCATTTTTGTATGATGCAGAGAGGAGCAGTGAAGCTCAATATGTGATCCAGATCGATATCTCTTGAAAGAGGGAGTTCTAGCATATCCAGTGAGACAAGTTGTCTGAGCATAAATCCTGGTGAAGCTCATAGGTTGCTCAGACATAATCGGTCTTGTAGGTTGTCCTTGGATGTAATCGGTCTTGGCAAAGCTCATAGTTTATCCTTGGACGTAATCATCCTTGATGTGATTTTATGCTAGAAATGGCCAGAGTGAAGTTTGAGTACTTCAGGGAGAAGCTTGGTGTTCTCCAGATCGAGGTTCCTTCTAAGGGGAAGTGATGAGTCCAAGAACCCTTATGACATGGTAGGATTGGTTCCTTCCATCATTAGATGTAAGTGCAAAGCCTTCTGACATGGTGATAGGATTGGTTCCTTCCATGGTCAGTTGTAAGTGCAGAGCCATTCTAATATGACTATGGGATTGGCTCCCACATGATTAGATATAAGTGTAGATCCATTCCGATATGACTATGGGATTGGCTCCCACATGATCTGTTGTAAGTGCAGATCTCTTCCATGGATGGTAGTAGTTGTTTCCTACCATGCCACTGGTTTTAAGTGTAGAGCCCTTCCATGGATGGTAGTAGTTGTGTCCTACCATGCCACTGGTTGTAAGTGTAGGGCCCTTCCATGGATAGTAGTAATTGTGTCCTACCATGCCATTGGTTGTAAGTATTTGGCCCTTCCATAGATGATAGTAGGTGTGTCCTATCATGCTGATGGTTGTAAGTGTTGGGCCCTTCCACAGATGATAGTAGGTGTTTCCTATCATGTTGATGGTTGTAAGTGCTAGGCCTTTCCACATATGATAGTAGGTGTGTCCTATTATGCCGGTGAATGTAAGTGCTGGGCCTTTCCAACATGGTTCTTGGATGTGGTCCTACCATGGTTGGATGTAAGTGTTGGACCTTTTTGACTTGGTTCTTGGATGTGTTCCTCCCATGGTCGAATGTAAGTGCTGGGCCTTTTTGACATGGTGGTGGATGTGTTCCTCTCATGGTCAGATGTGAGCGTTGAGCATGCCTTTTTGACATGATGGTGGATGTGTTCCTCTCATGGTCAGATGTAAGTGCTAGGTGGGCCTTTTTGACTGGGTAAGATATAAGTGTTGAAGAATATGAAGACCTACATGGAGGATAGTCTTATAACCAGCATGAAAAAGGGTTGGCTCTGTAGAAATTCCTGTGACGAGTAGAATGAAGAGATAACACCATTTCATAGATATGGCAGAAGAATTAATGATGATGGTAATCCAGTGATGATCCAGCTTTGATGATGATCCAACGATGATCCAACTTTGATGATGATCTAGTGATGATATAGGTTTGATGATACATACTTGATGATGATCCAGTGATGATCCATATTTGATGATGATCTAGTGATGATCCGACTTTAATGATGATCCAATGATGATCCAGACTTGATCCAAAGAAGAATAATTGTGCTGATGAATTGTGTCAAGAGAGTACCTTCCTAGTTAAGAGGTAGTGCTGATGTATTTGTAACTTCGGAATGTATTCACTTGTATATTTTATGTATTGTACCTCGATTTTTATTCCTGGAAGTATCTGTAACGTAATTGAGTCATGTCATACCCCAATGTTCCTATCAGGAGATTCAATAATGTAAATAAGTCATGTAAAGTCATAGAGGGTAACCCTCCTTATTATTCAAGGGTTAAATTCCCCGCAGTTATGGGGCACTAGGGTTATTAGACTCTCCTAGAAAAGTCGGTCCTATGTGATTTAATGTAAGTCAGGTCATTAGTACCCTAGTTGTGGTTACTTGAGCCTACATAACTAAGTTAGGATTACTCGATCCTACATAACAGATTCAAATATTAAGTGAACGAAAGAATATAAATAGAGAGTGAGACTCTCTATTTATCACACACACACTCACTCACTGGAGCATATGAGTGAAAGAGGAGAAGCTCTCTCAAGTGAGAGAGAGAGAGAACAGCTGTGGAGATCATCTTTTCTATCTTTGGGTTTTACTGCTACCATTGGTGCTCATTCTATCTCTGAGGAAGTTGTGGGGTTTTCTACTTTATGGTTTCCCTGAGAAAATTTCTTTGTGTCTCTTGTCTCTTGTGATTTTTGCTGTGCATGTTATTCTCTCAGATAAGATCCTAGATCATATTTCTTAAATGATAAAAATCTAACATAGTATATTATTCATAATAGAGGATTTACCTCATGAATCTATGCTGATCAAATACAATAGTAACGCCACACGAGATGAATAATAACATCTCCCTTGGGTTACATCAATAAAGTACATTTATAACATCCTTTGAAGTTACAATATTCAACACTAACCCTTAACGAGAAGGTTATTCTAATAACAACAACATCGTATACTATAGGAGAATAGAGAGACAATATTTTAACAATACATCGAGGTAATACATCTATACGTCATAGGAAGTTTTCATAATCGGTAACTAGAGAATTTACTCTTTATCTTCTGAATCACACGATCACTTGATCATTTTGTAGCAATGCTTCGACCTTTCGATCCTTCATAGTAGCACTTTGATCTTCTAATCCTTTGCAGTAATTTAATATTTTGCAATATCACTTTGATCTTCTGCAAAAACCTTCTAATATTATTGATCCTTTGTAGTAGCACTTCAATCATTTCGATCCTTTTGTAGCAGCACTTCGATCCTTTCAATCCTTTGCAACAACACTTCGATCCTTCTTGACCCTTTGCAGCTGCACTTCGATCTACTATACCCTTCACTTCTGTACTTTGATCTACTTGATCCTTTGCTGCCATGTTACCTATAGTACACATGATCTCTTTGTGGGATGATAAATCCCTATCACTTTAGGACATAATTCTAAGGATGATGAAATCATCGATCAGCATGATCCAAGACATCGATCAGTTGAATCTTCTACAACAAAATGTATATCTTGACCACACCCAGTAGACCATCCATACCATCCATTGTAGACCGTCCATACCACACGAGTTAGGGCCATCCATACCACATAGGTTAGGACCATCCATACCACACAGGTTAGGATCACTCTCGAGTGAGTTTTATACTACGGTATATACACTTATGTGTACGCATACTCTTCGAAGAAATATTATTGTCTGCAGAGAAGATATCGACCGCATACAAAATGTCATCCCATCGTAGAACATCCATACAAAATAGGTTAGGACCACTCCCAAGTGAGTGTTATACTACGACGTCCATGAGGACTCATCATAGAGAATCCATACCACAAAGGTTAGTATCACTCCCAAGTGAGTTTTATTCTATGGTATATACTTATGAATGTAGGAATACTCCACATACCAGAGTATTGTTTGCATAGAAAATATTGACTGCATACACAATGTCAGTCTTGTCGTCTGTGAGGACTCATTGTAGATCATCCTTGTTACAGAGGTTAGGACCACTTGTTACAACTGATTTTACCACACATGGTGGATCACACCTGTATGGCCTTCCCTATCCCTTTGTAGACTCTTTAGACCCTATGGACCATTTTTGTACGTTTGATGTTTCCAAGATCATACCTAAACACATGCATTATTTTCTATATGTGACTTTTAAACCTATTCTCGTGTATATATGCGGATTTGACTCTCAAATCCATGTACATTGGGATGTGTGCAAAAGGCCAAATAGTTTTGGAGTTTTCCTTGATGTCGATCTAAGTCACTTGTCTCTTGGCCTTCCATATGCCTTGATATTGCTCGAATTTGACCTTCCATTAACCCATTTAAGCACTATATACGGAACCCTTTGGATAAATTGAAGGAGGAGGAACTGAAGAGCAAGAAAACTATAGCCCATTGTTTCCAGAGCTTATACTTGAGTTTGCATCCCTTTGTCCCTTGGAGCACTTTGTGTTCTTCCCAAGCTTGCCTTTGTTTGTGATATTTCTATCAAGAGATGGAGGATTGAAGTGGTGGAGGCCCAGGTGGAGGACTCAATTTCTTCGATTCAAAGACGTGCCAATAGAGGTTGTCACTATTGTAATCTCTGATTTATATTAATAGAAATATCTTTTCCTGTCCAATCATCTGTATTTAAATGAGTATTGAATCCATGGATGCTTTTAAATGCGTATATGTTATTGATTATATATGCTAGAGTAGGTCTAACACAATTATATATAGCATGCTTGTCTTGTTTTCTGAATGTTGAGAGAGAAAATTATTAATACAAGCAAGAGTGGAAAAGCTCAACGGGGATATACATCAAGCATCTGGAATAAGGTATGTTTCGAGATCCTTTAGTGTTAGATGTTTGGTTTCTCTTGCATATAGGAAAGGATTGATTTCTACGGTTACTCTATCTATTGTGGTACCCCAAGCCATAGGAAGTTTTATTCGTAACAGAATTGGCGACCATACTGGGGAGTTCCTAGTCATTTCCTTTGGGGGTTTTTATTGGCATTCAATGTTCTTGAATTGCTCTGTCCGTTTCTAAGTCGGGTATAGGGGCATGTTTACCTAGTAGTGTCTAAGAGGAGTAAATTTTGTCTCAACTTGTCTGTTTACCTTCTTTTTTATCTCTTTTTCTTCCTGTACAATATTTTTGGCTTCACAGTCGTGTGTACACACGATTTTTACTGGGATATCCATGTATATACGCGGGTTTTCTGCACACAGTCGCGTATGCCCTAATTTTTTCCTTTGAGGGGAATATTAAGTGTTGATAGGTGAGTTTTGATGATTGTTGAGTCTCCTTGGATGCTTCTAGACTCTGCATACACCTCTGTTTCTAACCAGAGACACGTTTTAGTTTGAATTTTTTTAAAATGTTCTTGTCATTGCATTTTTTGTTTGTTTTGGGATTAGTGCATTAGGTCTCTTTTACCTTAGTGCTTTGTGTGGGTGTTGTTTGATAGTGCTTGAAGAGTCTGGGGGTGGTAGAGTCATTCTTTTGCTTTATTATCTCATTTTAATCCAAAAAATACAAAAATGTTTTCTTTTTTGCATCGTTATGCATTATTGCATTTTGCATTTTGCATGGTACTTGCACTAGGTTTGCTTGGAGAAGTATTAGTCATATTTTCATATAGGAACAATTCCATTTTCATTTGAAGGAAAATTTTTCATTTCACGTAGTAGCATACCCCATTTTTCATTCGACATAGTGCATTTGAATTGATTGTTAGGTGTGCATTTTACTTCTTGTTGCGTCATTACACCATTAGTTGCACGATCATTTGCCCTTTTGAGTAATAAGCCAATTAAAATCAATGCATAATAAAATGAATTACACTCTTTTCTTTTATAGGGTGCACCAACAAGATTAGGTTTTAGGGTCTTGGAATAGTTCATTGTGAGTAAATTCTCCAAGACCACTAAACAAAACATGTATGTGTCTGTCCAAGTGAGAGTGTGACATTCCTTGGTATAATTAGTGTTTCTCAGGATCCTCCTATTACAAGGGAGTTCAGCATGAGGCAGTGTGAGCGGTTAATGATTGGGATGACCCCTGGTCATAATTGAGTAGCACCAGAGATATTTCCAATATTCTACAAGAAAATTATTAATACAACAAGAGTGGAAAAGCTCAACGGGGATCTACATCAATCGTCCAGAATAAGGTATCTTTCAAGATTCTTCAGTGTTAGATGTTTGGTTTCTCTTGCATATAGGAAAGGATTGATTTATGTAGTTACCCTGTCTATTGTGGTACCCCAAGCCATAGGAATTTTTCTCCGTAACAGAATTGGTGACCATACTGGGGATTAGGAAGGGACAGCATTGGTGGAGCCTAGAAATGAACTCTATCTTAAAAAATACTATACATGATCTTTATCCAAGGATGATTATTGTATATTATTGTACAGTTTTTTGCATAGTTAGGTTTTCTTATGGTGATCGGGTTTGTTGATTAGCTTTCGTTTCTTATGGAAGATGTCAACAGAGTCTTCCACTTACATAGGATTTACTGATGGTGCTAGCCACCACACTCAACACTCAGCCTCTACTGCTTAGCTGATTTATACTCCTACGAGTCAGGTATTGTCTTCAGGAGGTGTATGTTTATGGCCTTCTTTGAACAATGTTGTTGATTATAGTGCCGTTATCGAGCTATTACAGGATTCCATTTCACATGGTGTTCTCTCTCTTGAGGTACATCTTGATTCGCATTTAGTAGTGTCACAACTTAATGGCTTGTATCGTATCAGGGATCCCACATTATTATAAAGATTCTTACAAGTGAGATTGTTAGAATGGCAATTTGACAACATAACATACATACATGTTCCAAGAATTTTTAATCAAGTTGTTGACTCATATGCTAACTATGTGTTAGATTGGCATTTGTTTCATAGACCATATGCGTATCACAAACATACATTTTACACACATGTAAATAAATAAAATCGATCATCATAAAAGTTTTTCATTAAAACATCCAAAATGTGACGTCATATTACATAAGTGTCATAATATAAAAATGGGGCTTCCGAGCCACCAAAATATAATACACGGTAGTACAAAAATGAATCACTCTCAGGTCTCTAAGCCTATGGAGGAGGAGGGGGGTTTTGATCATGGTAGCACACCACGGCTCTAGCTAGTCGTTAGAATAACCGAACCCATGCTCATGGTACACCAACCACTTGATGCTGCATGGCCTCAGGCAAGTCCTCGACTTGCACCATGGGTACCTTGTGTGTCAAGCGTACAAAGTTTCTATGGATTCTTTGGAGCATCCGCTCTACATCCAAACCCATGATATCATCTCCCCTTCCCCTCCATTTATGATGAGGGAAACCATTAGGCCACCATGGTCCAACATCTGCATACACATGACAGATTGTCACTATGTGTCGTCACACCAAAACATGTCTTTTGAGTCAATATATCAAAAAACCCAAAAAAATTTAATAATTCAAAAAAACTTAAAAAGATGGTTTGGGATTCATTACCTATATCACCGTATGCTTCTCTTGGTGGTAGGGCCATGTCTGGATCTCCCCAGAAATATATTCCTGCATAGGTATAATCATCGATGGCAACAATGTGTCACCGCCACCATGGAAATAAGTCAGCTAGCTAGGGGTTAGACACCCTACCTCCACCCAGTCTACACATAGCATTTTCCCAACATTGTTTGGCCGTATCTCAAACCCCATGAGGAGGAACGCCAACTCTAGGGATTTGCACTGATACACGCTCAAAGAAGAACATGTTTAGTATGCTGCCGAAACCAAAGTTTCATACCCTGCCAATCTTGAAGTCACTGAGCTGCTGCTCCAGTCATACATTGTGGGTATCATGCACTCCACTGCATAGAAAATCAATGGCCATCAGGCCTGGTGGAGTGATGCTAGACCAACTATCATGTCGAGTGCCAATATTATAGCCTTCAAACCTAGTACCTAGATGGATTTTGTCAGGATTTGACTCCCAACATTTTCCATGTCCAGAAAAGAGTATACTACAATGTTCTCATCAATGGTGAGGCCACCTCTAGGCCTGCGAGAGCATAGGTTTACCACCTCTCCCTGTGGGGACATCCCGTCGATATGAAAGGACTCTGAGTCTGGATCCCAGTAGTCTACTAGCATCTACAGGAGTCTTGGTTTGGCCCTTAGGTTTCCAAGACACCAAAACTTGTATAGCCCACATGCACGTAGAGCTTCTTGAGCCATTAAATCACCCCGAACATCCTTTTCTACATCTCCATGTTCCCTCTCCCTCCATTCTAGAACCATCCTGCACATTTAAAGTATTTTTTGGTCAATATATACCTTAAAAAACCTTATGCATGGCCGCATACGCAACTATTTGCAAAACAACTGCGTATGTATGCGGTTTTGGGCGGTTTTTCTGCGTATAGCCATCCCTATATGAAAAAAAAGCGCTGATATCCATGTGGGCTGAAACGACCAATTTATACTGGCCTAAAACTCAAATTTGACCATGGAAATTGAAAAAAATTGCATGAAAATGGAAGAGGAGGACATGAGAAATTACCTGGAACAAATGGTGTTGAATTTCGCTGGATGAAACTCCCAGAATTCGCATTGGAAGTTTTGAGCTCAAGTGGGTAAAAATTTCAAATGATATATAATTTTTGAATTTTTACTATTTATAGAACTTTTTTGAATTTTTTTACCCCCTTTCTATAGTTTTGAACCATTTCTTACCATTTTGGACTAATCTGATGATGTAGGAGTTTGTTTTGAGCATCATTTCTACCATTGTTTTGACCCGTTCGTGCCACTTTCAGGTATTATATCTAAAATGGAATATAGGTTAGATTTCACATCCACTTGCACTTTGCATGACCCTACAACCATTTCATTATAACCTTAGGTACGAACCCATTCTATCTTGTCATGGAACCTTCTTATTGTTTTAGAAGTGACATGATGTGAATGGTAGAGCTTGACCATACATGGGTGCTCTAGTTATCTCCTTTGTTGTATTTGGTGCCCATGCTGACATTTTTTTGTTTAGGGTGTGGGAGTCCTTTATATAGTATCACCATGTCTTTGCGCAAGAGCCTCATACTCCTCTTGATCTTTTTGCTCGACTTTGTCCCCAGGACTCCCTTATGTCAAGTTGTGATTGCATTGTCATGAGTTTTGCCTACCTCATTGAGCCTTATGTCGACTTCCCTGACTTTGATTCTCAAATATATAGCCCAAGATTGTCTCATGTCTAGCCACGCAGAGCCATTTTATATATCCTTTGCTGCTTGATTCCCCATTTTTACCGAGAGGGGACTTTCCCCCAAGTGTCGTTATCCTACACATGTGTCCTTGCATTGAGCATAGGTATGTTCCGTTGCTTGGAACTAATTTTTTTTCCTATTGACACTCTTATCCTCCTAGTCTATAACTATAAAACACTTTTATTCTTTTTCAATCTTTTCAAAATATTTGAAAAAGTCCAAAAAAAATAAAAAAAACCAAAATTCCGGACAAGAAAAGATGTTATCTTTGGCAGCAGTCTAGTCATGTCGCCTTCGAACCGTGCATTGTATATCACATCCATTGGTTTGGTTAATATTTTGAATTTAGGAGCTGTAATCATTTCTCTGATTTTATCTCCACCAACTAGTTAAGCTTCCAATCCCTATCGAGCCTCTGTCGATGCCTCTTGTGTCGCAGAGATGTCCTAGTTTTGTATACCGAGTCTATGCTTCCTACATTCAGTCACCATTCACCTTTATGATCTTGTTTGAAGGAAGATGAAACCTGAGTCAACCATTCCTTAGTTCTCTTGACTTTGCATGTTGACCATTCCCCGTACTAATACTGGTTTGTGCACTTTATGATCGATTCCTTCCACATTATATAACCTTGCCGAGTACCTCATGTTGGATGATGAGGGATGCATTAATGCCCTCCTTCCAGCGGATTTCATCCCATCGAATTCAGATCATTTATTCTGGGATAGGAATCTAGAGTCATTTTTAAGTTCCTTGAGACTTGCAGTCATCAGTGGCATGTTCTCTCACCATCGATAGTTTTGGGAATACATCAATGTCCCCTGATCGATGGATCCTCTCAAGTGTTCGACCTCAACACATTTATTCACACTTGTTAGTTTGCACTCTAGTACTTGATTCCCATTTTCATTATCAGTGGGTGATCTTGCATCTATTAACGGTATACATCAATGACCGGTTACTCTATCTGTTGTGGTACCCCAAGCCATAGGAAGTTTTCTCCGTAACAGAATTGGCAACCATAATGGGGAGTTCCTAGTCATTTCCTTTGGGGGTTTTTATCGGCATTCAATGTTGTTGAATTGCTCTAATTTCTTTGTTTCTGAATCGAGTCTGGGGGCATGTTTTCTTTTTAGTGTCTGATAGGAGTAAATTTTGTCTCAGCTTGTCTATTTACCTTCTTTTTTATCTCTTTTTCTTCCTGTATGCGAGGTTTGGCTTCACAGTTGCATGTACACTTGGTTTTTACTGGGATATCCGTGTATATACATGGGTTTTCTAGAAACAGTCGTGTATGCCCTAATTTTTGCCTTTGAGGGGAACATTAAGTATTTCTAGGTGAGTTTTGATGATTGTTGAGTCTCCTTGGATGCTTCTAGAGTCTGTATACACCTCTTTTTCTAACCAAAGACGTGTTTAAGTTTGAATTTTTTAAGAATGTTCTTGTCTTTTCATTTTCTATTTTTTGTTTTGGGATTAGTGCATTAGGTCTCTTTTACCTTAGTGCTTTGTGTGGGTGTTGTTTGATAGTGCTTGTAGAGCATGGGGTTGGTACGGTCAATATTTTTCTTTATTATCTCATTTTAATTAAAAACATACAAAAAGATTTGATTTTTTGCATCGTTATGCATTATTGCATTTTGCATTTTGCATGGTACTTGCACTAGGTTTGCTTGGAGAAGTATTAGTCAGATTTTCATATAGGAACGATTGCATTTTCATTTGAAGGAAATTTTTTCATTTCACATAGTATAATGCCCCGTTTTTCATTCGACGCGGTGCATTTGCATTGATTGTTAGGTGTGCATTTTACTTCTTGTTGCGTCATAACAATGATTACTTGCACGATCATTTGCCCTTTTGAGTAATAATCCAATTAAAATCAGTCCATAATAAAATGAATTACACTATTTTCTTTTATAGGGTGCACCAACAAGATTAGGTTTTAGGGTCTTGGAATAGTTCATTGTGAGTAAATTCTCCAAGACCACTAAACGAAACATGTATGTGTCTGTCCAGGTGAGAGTGTGAAATTCCTTTGTATAATTAGTGTTTCTCAGGATCCTCCTCTTACAAGGGAGTTAAGCATGAGGCAGTGTGAGCAGTTAATGACTAGGATGACACCTGGTCATAACTGAGTAGAACCAAAGATATTTCCAAGATTGTAGAAGCAAATTATTAATACAAGCGAGAGTTGAAAAGATCAACGGGGATCTACATCAACCGTCCATACTAAGGTATGTTTCGAGATCCTTTAGTGTTAGATGTTTGGTTTCTCTTGCATATAGGAAAGGATTGATTTCTATGGTTACTATGTCTGTTGTGGTACCCCAAGCCATAGGAAATTTTCTTCGTAACAGAATTTGCCACCATACTGAGGATTATGAAGGGACAACCTTGGCGGAGCCTAGAAATGGGCTCTATCTTAAAAAATACTATGCATGATCTTCAGCTAGGGCTGATTATTGTATATTATTGTACACTTTTTTGCATAGTTAGGTTTTCTTATGGTGATCGAGTTTGATGATTATCTTTCGTTTCTTATGGAAGATGTCAATGGAGTCTTCTGTTTACATAGGATTTGTTGATAGTGCTAGTTGCCACACTCAACACTTAGCCTCTACTGCTTGGGTGATTTATACTCCTACGGGTCAGGTATTGTCTTCAGGAGGTGTATGTTTATGGCCTTCTTCGAACAATGTTGTTGAGTATAGTGATGTTATTGAGCTATTACGTGATGCCATTTCACATGGTGTTCTCTCTCTTGAGGTACATCTTGATTTGCAGTTAGTAGTCTCACAGCTTAATGGATTGTAACCTATTAGGGATCCTACATTATTACGAATATTCTTACATGTGAGATTGTTAGAACGACAATTTGAAAACATAACATACGTACATGTTCCAAGAATTTTTAATCACGTTGCTGACTCATATGATAACTATGTGTTAGATTGAAATTTGTTTCATAGACCATAAGCATATCACAAACATACATTTTACACGCATGTAAATAAATAAAATCGATCATCATAAAAAAATTTCATTAAAACATCCAAAATGTGACATCATAATACATAAGTGTCATAATATAAAAATGGGGCTTCCGAGCCACCAAAATATAATACACGGTCATACAAAAATTAATAACTCTTAGGTCTCTAATCCTGTGGAGGACGAGGCAGGTTCTGTTCATGGTATCACACCACGGCTCTAGCTAGTCTTAGGAATAGCTGAACCCATGCTCATGGTACACCAACCACCTGACGTTGCATGGCCTCAGGAAAGTCCTCGACTTACACCATGGGTACCCTTTGTGTCAAGCATACAGCGTTTGTTTGGATTATTTGGAGCGTTCGCTCTGCATCCACACCCATGATATCATCTCCTCTTTCCCTTCTTCTATGACAAGGGAAACCATCAGGCTACCGTGGTCCAACATTTGCATACACATGATAGATTGTCACTATGTGTCGTCACACAAAAACATGCCTTTTGATTCAATATATCAAAAAACACAAAAAAAATTAATAATTCAAAAAAACTTAAAAAGAGGGTTTGGGATTCGTTACCTATATCACCGTATGTTGCTCCTAGATGTAGAGGCTTGTCTGAATATCCTCGAAAATATATTCCCACATAGGGATAATCATCGACGGAAACAATCTGCCACCACCACCATCGAAAGAAGTCAGCTGGGTAGGGGTTAGACACCCTACCTCCTCGCAATCTACACATAGCATCTTCCCAACATCGTTGGGTTGTATCTCGAACCCCGTGAGGAGGAACCTCAACTCTAGGGATTAGCCTCAATACACACTCAAAGAAGAATGTGCTCAGTATGATGCCAAAGCTGAATTTTCGTACCCTTCCCATCTTGTTGTCACTGAGCTTCTACTTCATGTTACTCAACAATGCAGTGCTCCAGTCATACAATGTGGGTCTCAAGCCCTCCACTACATAGAACGTCAATGGACATGAGGCCTGGTGGAGTAATGCTAGACTAGATATCCTACCGAGTGCCAATAGTATGGCCATCAAGCCTAGTACTTGGATGGAGTTTGTCAGGATTTAACTCCCAACCTTTTCTGTGTCTGGAAAATAGTATGCTACAATGTACTCATCAATGGTGAGGCCACCTCCAGGCCTGTGAGAGCATAGGTCCACCACCTCTCCCCATTGAGACAATCCAGTAATGAAATATATGTCCTCCACCTCTATAGCGAGGGACATCCCATTGATATGAAAGGACTCTGAGTCTGGATCCCAGTAGTCTACTAGCATCTACAGGAGTCTTTGTTTGGCCCTCAGGTTGCCAAGACACCAAAACTTGTATAGCCCACATGCACGTAGAGCTTGTTGAGCCATTAAATCACCCCGAACAACTTCTTCTACATCTCCATGTTCCTTCTCCCTCCATTCTAGGACCATCCTGCACATTAAAAATAGTTTTTGGTCAATATATACCTTAAAAAACCTCGTGCACAGCCGCATATGTAACTGCTTGCAAAACAGTCGTGTATGTACGTGGTTTTGGGCGGTTTTTTCGTGTATAGCCAGCCCTATACGCGGAAAAATCCTCGATATCCACGTGGGCCGAAACGACCAATTTAGACTGGCTTAAAAATCAAATTTGACTATGGAAATTGAAAAAATTTGCATGAAATTGGAAGACGAGGACATGAGAAATTACTGGGAACAAACGGTGTTGAATTTCGCTAGATGAAACTCTCGAAATTCGCGTTGGAAGTTTTGACCTCAAATGGGTAAAAATTTCAAATGATATATAATTTTTGAATTTTTTACTATTTATAGAAATTTTTTGAAATTTTTGAAATTTTTTACCCCCTTTCTATAGTTTTGAACCATTTCTGACCATTTTGGACCGTTTTGGACTAATCTGATGATGTAGGAGTCCGTTTTGAGCACCGTTTCGACCATTGTTTTAACCGTTTCGTGTCGCTTTCAGGTATTATGTCTAAACTAGAATATAGGTTAGATTTCACATCCATTTTCACTTTTCATGACCGTATGACCATTTCATTATAACCTTAGGTATGAACCCATTCTATCTTTTCACGGAACCTTCTCGTTGTTTTAGAAGTGACATGATGTGAATGATGGAGCTTGACCATACATGGGTGCCCTAGTTAGCTCCTTTGTTGCATTTGGTGCCCATGCCGACATTTTTTCTTTTAGGGTGTGGGAGTCATTTGTATAGTATTGCCATGTCTTTGTGTAAGAGCCTCATAGTCCTCTTGATCTTTTTGCTTGACTTTGTCCCTAGGACTCCCTTATGTCAAGTTGTGATTGCATTATCATGAGTTTTTCCTACCTCATTGAGCCTTATGCCGGCTTCTATGACTTTGATTATCATCTATATAGCCCGAGCTTGTCTCATGTCTAGCCACACAAAGCCATTTTATTTATCATTTGTAGCTTGATTCCCCATTTTTACCGGGAGGGGACTTTCCCCCGAGTGTCATTATCCTACACATCTGTCCTTGCATTGAGCATAGGTATGTTCCGCTTCTTGGAACTAGTTTTTTTTCCCATTGACACTCATCTCCTCCTAGTATGTAACTATAAATCACTTTTATTCTTTTTCATGCTTTTCAAAATATTTGAAAAAGTCCAAAAAAAATCAAAAAACCAAAAAGCTGGACAAGAAAAGATGTTATCTTTGGTAGCAGTCGATTCATGTCGCCTTCGAACAGAGCACTCTATATCACATCCGTTGGTTGGGTTAATAGTTTGAATTTAGGACCTGTACTCATTTCTCTAAGTTTATCTCCACCGACTGGTTAAGATTCCAGTCCCTATGGAGCCTTTGTCAATGCCTCCTGTGTCGTAGAGATGTCCCAGTTTTGTATATCGAGTCTATGGTTCCTACATTCAGTCACCATTCGCCTTGATGCTCTTGTTCGAAGGAAGATGAAACCTGAGTCGGCCATTCCTTAGTTCTCTTGACTTTGCATTTCGGCCATTCCCGGTATTGATACTGGTTCGTGAACTTTATGATCAAGTCCTTCTACATTATATAGACTTGCTGAGTACCTCGTGTTGGATGATGAGGGATGCATTAATTCCCTCCTTCCAGTGGATTTCATCCCATCGACTTCAGATAATTTATTCTAGGATAGGAATCTAGAGTCATTTTTCAGTGCCTTGACACTTGCAATCATCAGTCGTAGGTTCTCTCACCGTCGATAGTTTTGGGAATACATCAATGTCCCCTGATCGATGGTTCCTCTCAAGTGTTGAACCTCAACACATTTATTCACACTTGTTAGTTCGAACTTTAGTACCTTGATTCCCATTTTCATTGTCGGTGGGTGATCTTGTGTCTGTTAACGGTATACATCAATGATTGGTAATCAGATGATGGACTACTATGTTCGACCTCGACACCTCTATTCACATAGTAGGACATGTACTCGTAGTGGATTGTGTAGAAGACCTTCCAGATTGGTGCCAATGTTCATGAGATTTCAGCTCTCGTGACTTGATTCGAGTGTATGTCAGATGTTTCCAATCATTATGGAGATCTTGATCCATTATATATCCTTAGCTTTCATGGAGATCATGGTCCTTTGTATATCTTCATCATGGATATTCTGATCTATCTATATTGTACGTGGCGATGACCACACATGTCATATTTTGTATCATGCCTATTCATGGCCATTGTACTCTTATGTATTTGGGACTGCTATATCTACTTGCAGTTATGTGCAGAGTTTCAGCATTGTATTGTAGTGTTGGATGGCTAGTTCTTCCACCTGGTTCTTCATCAGTCCACTTCTGTGATGGACTTATAATGTATTTCCTCCATCGTATGACCCCTCTGACCTCACACATTAGGGGGCATCTGTTACAGCTGATTTTACCACATATGGTGGATCACACCTTTATGGCATTCCCTATCCCTTTGCATACTCTTTAGACCCCATGGACCATTTTTATACCTTTGATGTTTCCAAGATCATCCCTAAAAACATGAATTATTTGCTATACGCGACTTTTAAACCTATTCTCGCTTATATACGTAAATTTGATCCTCAAACCCATGTACATTGGGATGTGTGCAAAAGGCCAAATAGTTTTGGAGTTTTCCTTGATGTGGATTTGAGTCACTTGTCTCTTGGCCTTCCATATGCCTTGATATCGTTCGGATTTGACCTTCCATTACCCCATTTAAGCACTATATAAGGAACCCTTTGGATACATTGAAGGAGGAGGAATTGAAGAGCAAGAAAACTATAGTCCATTGTTGCCGCAGCTTATTCTTGAGTCTGCATCCCTTTTCCCCTTAGAGAAATTTTTTTTCTTCACAAGATTTCCTTTTCTTGTGAGCTTGCTATAGAGAGATGGAGGATTGAAGTGGTGGAGGCCCAGGTGGAGGACTCAATTTCTCCGATTCGCAGACGTGTCGACAGAGGTTGTCACTATTATAATATCTGATTTATATTAATAGAAATATATTTTCCTATCTAATAATGTGTATTTAAATGAGTATTGAATCCATGGATGCTTTTAAATGATTATATGTTATTGATTATATATGCTATAGTAGGTATAACACAATTATATATAGCATGCTTGTCTTGTTTGCTGAATATTGAGAGAGCAAATTATTAATACAAGCGAGAGTGGAAAAGCTCAATCAAGATCTACATCAACCGTCTGGAATAAGGTATGTTTCGAGATCCTTTAGTGTTATATGTTTGGTTTCTCTTGCATATAGGAAAGAATTGATTTCTATGGTTACTTTGCCTATTGTGGTACCCCAAGCCATAGGAAGTTTTCTCTGTAACACCACTCTCAAGTGATTTTTATTCTACAGTATCCACATCTCAATGTGGGTACTCTCCAAGCGAGAGTAACATCTGCAAGGCCATCTTAGTAAGGACCAGTCTCATGGATAGAGTGTTATACCTGCCATCGTCAAGAGAGGATCACTGTCATCCATGTTTTATTCTAGTCTCATTATTTCTCCCCCTTTCCTGGGAAGTTTTATATTATCTGCAACCTGCTCTCCCTTTTTTTGACTAGGGTTCTTCAAGCGGTTCTTCCTTTTCGAGGAAAGTCCATAGCTTCAACTTGTTCCTCCTTGAACAAGGTCCATATCTTCATCATCTTTAGTCCCATCACTGTTCCTCATTGTGAGGAAATTATTTTTGAACTACACCAAGCTTGTCATAGAAATATTCAAACTTCATTCGAGATAGAGGCTTGGTCAGTACATCATTAACTTTCTCATCGGTACTCACATAATGGAGCTTGATAGCTCCCTTTTGTACCATATCCCTTATATAAAAATATCAGGTTTCTAAGTGCTTCAATTTGTCATGGAACAATGGATTCTCTGTCATCTTTATACAACTATGGTTGTCACAAATAATTACTGTTGTGTCTGACTCCATGTCAAATAATCCTGACATCAGCTTCTGAAGCCATATCACTTCACAACAAGCAGAGCAAGCTGCAATGTACTCTGCTTCAACTGTACTAAGAGCAACACTAGACCGTTTCTTACTAAACCATGAGATCATGGATGATCTCAGACAATAACATCCACCTGAGGTGCTTTTTCTGTCTCCAACACTTCCTACCCAATCTGAATCTGTATATCATATAATTTGTAGTCATGATCTCTCCCATAGTAAAGTCCCAAATCTATCGTACCTTTTATTTACCTCATCACATGCTTTGCATCTATCGGGTGAAACCATCTAGTTTTAACTAGATACTGACTTAATGTGTTCATAACAAAGCATATATATGGCCGTGTGTTCGTCAGATACATCAATGACCCAATAATATGTTTGTACTGAGTCATATCCACTAACTTTGATGTCTCATCAAAAAAAAACTTCAATTTGGTGTCCATGGGTGTAGCCATGGATTTACAATCCAACATATCAAATATTTTCAATATTTCCACTTCATACTTTCCCTGATTCAGAAAGATTCCTTCTGGGCTCTACCACACTTCCATCCCTAGGAAATAATGCATTAATCCAAGATCATTCCTCTTGAATTGTTCAACTGGCTTCTTCTTGCAATCCTTGATATGTTTCTAATTTCCTGTTAGAAATAGATCATCCACGTACAACAATAGTATGACTGGTTCATCATCCATAATATTCATATAAATGTTAGGATCAACTTTACTCTTGGTAAATCCCATGCTTGTCAAGAATCTATCTATTCTTCCATACCAAGATCTAGGATCTTGCTTTAGTCCATACATATCCTTTTTCAACTTGTATACATCAGTCGCTCTGTCTTCGAATTAAAATCCTTTTGGCTATTCGATGAAAAAATTGGGCCTCAATCACACCATTAAGGAAGGTTGTCTTTACATCCATCTGGTGTTAGTCCCACTTCATATTGCAAGCAAGTTCCATGATAGTACTAATGGAAGTGTACCTTGCTACTAGAGAAAATGTCTCTTCATAATCGTTCCCTTCTTTCTGAGAGAATACTCTAGCCACATATCTTGCTTTGTACTTTTCAATACTTCCATAAGTAGCAGGTTTTGTCTTGTCATTCTATTTCGAAGATACCTGACTCTTTTTTTCTGGTTTGGGAACAATATCCCAAACATCATTATTCATGATCGACTAGTATTCATCAGTCACTGCTTCAACCCATTTTTTCTTCCATGCAACTTCTTCATAGTTGGTGGTGTCTTGATCTACAAGATCACACATCAAAGCTACATAACTAGAATATGGATTTGATCTTTTTCTGGTTCTTATGGAGCCTTCTGGCACTCTATATCTTTCTGCTTCTTGTTCTCTTACTGAAGAAGGTTTTCTCTTTCGAGAGATATACATAGTAGGGGGCTCCTAAGGTTGTAGCATGTCATGATCCTTCGATTTTACTATTTCAGGAGAGGGTTCAACTTCTATCATTATGGGAGGTACATCCTCTTCATGTACTTCTTCAAGCTGAGACCTTCTAGACTTCTTAAGAGCTGTCTCTTCATCAAATGTTACATCCCTAATAATCTCAATATGATGGAATCCTAAAATGTATATCCTACAAATATTCCCTTCTTCCAGAAGGATCCAACTTGGTTCTCTTCTCTTTCAGAATATGTACATATACTGAACAACCAAATATCTTGAGATGGCTCACTTCAGGTTTCTTTTTGGTATACATCTCTTCAGGAGTCTTGAATTCAAGAGAAATGTGAGATAATCGATTTTGTACATATATGGATATTCTTGCTGGTTTAACCCATAGGTGCATAGGGAGGTTTTGGTCATGAATCATGGACTTCAATTTTTCCATGATAGTTCTATTATGTCTTTCTGCAACACCATTATTTTGAGGATTATAGGGACTGGTTAGTTCCCTCTTGATTCCTGCCTCCTTACAAAATATCTCAAATTCCTTTGAAGTGTATTCTCCATCATTATATGGTCTCAGTGTCTTGATTATCTTTTTTGAAAGGTTCTCTATTGAGGCTTTGAATTCCTTGAATTTCCTGAACACTTCACTCTTGTTCTTCAAGAAGTATATCCAAGTATTTCTTGAATAATCATCAATAAATGTGGCATAGTACTCGTATCCACTTAAGGATATGGAGGGCATAAAACCACACACATCAGAATGAATTAGTTTTAATGTACCTTTGGTATTTTTTTCACTTTTTGGAAAGGGATTCTTAATGTTCTTTCCCCTTTAACATCCTTTGTAAGTTCCCTCATGTTAGATCTTCAGCTACGGCATCCCTGTTACCACCTTGCTCACATAAGGAAATGCTTTGTAGTTGATGTGATAACGTCTCCTTTGCCATAGTTCACTTGAGTTGGTAGTTTCATGGACAAGGGTTGTCTCTAGATGTATTTTGAGCTTGTACAATCCTCCTTCCTCTTCTCCAATGACCTCAACATCTTCAAGTGTCTTTCCTTTGGACCACATCAGTACTTGTCCATCTATAAAACAAACTCTATATCTTTTATTATTTAGAGTAGATATGTGTGGAAATTGAACCCAAAATATAGAACAATTACACTCACAAAATTACTAATTAAACATGCAAAATTATCGTCAAAGGAGACTGAAATTGGAGCATAACACTATTATATATTGAATAAGTGTAAAATAGACAACGTTGTGAAGTAATAGGCTTCTGTAGTATATAATTACATGATATATTCAAATGCATAAGGATTCCATTCAAAAAGGTCAAAAAGTAGGCTTACTAAATCTAATCAAATCCCCCATAGGTGCATAAAGCAGTTTCCAAATCCACCAATATGCTCACGAATTGGATAATTCAAGTAGGAAAGAGAATTAGGGATGTAAAGACAACTCATACATTCTATTATTAGGAGAAAAGGAGGGAGGATGATGTGGTCAAAAAACAATTCAATTACACCTAGTCTAGCTTTTCCTTTTGCCTTAATTCTCAATAAAATAGATAGCTTTTCAAAAAAAGTAGATATGCACTTTGGAGGATATGGAATAAAAAATACATGCTAAATATGGTTTGCATGAGATTTCCCAAGTGCTCCATGACTCATTTTTACCAAGTGTTGACTTCTAAGACATGTAGAAGGAAACTAGCATAGAGTGGAATCTAGGAGACTAGGTAATAAGACAAAAATGATTTAATTAATGTCTAAGGTATGAAACTATGGGTTGATTATTCTAACACCCCCCATTAAGCCTGACTTTATGAGTAAATATAAGAAAACTATAGGGCCTAGAAACAAGGTTTAGTCACCCTTTACATACTGCTTGTCCATACAACCAAGGAAAGAGACAAAAACCCAATGGGAAAATCCTCCCTTAAACATGGATAGGAAAAACAAAATTTTGAAATCTTGTCATCAATCATGCTTCATAGCATGATCAGCAATCCCCAGTAGTGATTTGAGATTGCTGAATGTCTTCTCACAAAAAAATTTGGTGAATATGTCTGCTACTTGTTCTGAAGATGCATAGAAGAGTATATGAATGGTGCCATCATGCACAAGCTATCTGATGTAGTGCATGTGGATATCAATGTACTTGGTTCGCTATCTCTGAACTGAATCATTGCAAATTCAAATGGTGCTCTGATTATCATAGTAGATAATAGTTGAAAAATCTGATTCGAAGCCACATTCTCCAAGTATTCCCTGCAACCACAAACATTGAATTGTTGCATTTACAACTCCTCTATACTCTGCTTTTGTAGATGAGAGTGCTATGGCACTCTGCTTCTTGCTTGACCAGTTGATTGGTTATTCTACAATAATGAACACATATCCTAATGTTGAATTTTGATTTGTGTTGTCACATGCCCAATCACTGTCAGTAAACCCAATCAAATCAAGATCAGATTTTGCTTTGTAGAAGATCCCATGAGTTCTTGTTCCTTGAACAAAGTTTAGGATCCTTTTGGCTGCCCTCCAATGGATCTCATGAGGCTGATACATGTATCTTGAATCCACACTAACTGTATAAGATAGATCAGTTTGAGTGTGTGTAAGATAAAGCAAACACCCAATCAACTTCCTATACAGTGTATTATTTACCATAGGAGAAGAACCTGCTTCTTCAATCTTAACTTTTGAAAGGAAGGGAGTATTGCTTGGCTTGCAATATTTCATGTTGAAATTGTTCAGAAAATATAAGGCATACTTGGAATGATGTACTATGATTCCATGTTGGGATTGATAAATTTTGAGACCCAAAAATTGGCTCAACAATCCCAAATCTGTCATAGAAAATGCATGGTTCATTGCATCCTTCAACGAGGCAATCTCTTTCTTTGAACTTCCTGTAATCAGAAGGTCATCCACATACAATAAAATAATCATAAAAGAACCATGAATCAGCTTCAAATATACATTATGATCATACTTGCATCGAACAAATCTCAATGATAGCAGAAAGCCATCAATCTTGGCATACCAAGCCCTGGGGCCTTGCTTGAGCCCATACAATGATTTCTTTAACCTGCACACTAAATATGGATTAGAAACAAACCATTCAAGTTGCTTCATGTAAATCTCTTTAGTGGTATCTCCATTTAGGAAAGCACACTTCACATCCATGTGATGTACCTCCCACTGCTTCGAAGCTACAATGGCTAAAGCTATCCTTATGGAGTCCATCTTTTCCACTGTTGCAAAGGTTTCATTGTAGTCAATGCCATGTACTTTTGAGAATCCCTTGGCTACCAATATTTCATTATATTTCAAATGTGAACCATCAGCAACAAACTTAGTCTTGAAAACCCACTAACATTGAACTAGCTTCTTCCCTGGGGGAAGTTCAACCAGTTCCCAAGTGTTGTTCTTCTGGAGCGAGATGAATTTTTCTTTCATGGATGTTTTACATATTGGATCATGTGCTTCATATTCATATATATTTGGATCTGATTCAACCATCAGATAGCACTTCTCAGCAAATAAAATATATTTCATACAAAGGGTACTCTCAAATTGAGATCTAGTCCTCCTAGTGTCACTAGGATTTCTAGCTAGTTCCCTAGCTGCATGAATGGTATTTGCTGCCCATTTTGGTCATGTAGGACTGTTGGGATCTGGAATCAAATCATCATTATCAGACATATCAAAATCAGCAAACTCATTAGTCTATCCACTTACAATCAATGGATCTGGTGGTGAAGAAGACTCTCCAACTTCAACTGCTACTAAAGGCTCTTCTTGGAACTGAACACTTCTTTCAATGAAATATTTGTTAGTGCTCAAGTTTATCAGCTTGTACCCTTTTGAATCTTCAGAATACCCAAAAAATATGCACTCTTGGATTTGGGGCTGCAAATCCTTTCTCTTTTCAGTTGGAATTCTAACCGAAGCCTTTGAGCCAAAAATCCTGAAATGGGTCACATATGGCTTGTGCCCACTCCAATGTTAGAAAGGAGTCAGACCATCAAGGTGATTATGAGGCACCCTATTTTGGATGTATAATTCACATTTTATAGTCTTGGCCCAAAAATTTGGTGGCAAAGCCTTAGCCTCCATCATGTAGGTTACCATCTCCTTAAGTGACATGTTCTTTCTCTCGGCAACACCATTTTGTTGTGGTGTGTAAGGGATCGAATGCTGCATATGAATACCTGCATATTTACAATACTAAATGAACTCAAACTTGACATACTCACAATCATTTTTATATATGAGGATCTTGAGTTTCCTCCCATACTGGTTTTCAACCAAAGCTTTAAAGACTTTGAAGAGGTCAAAAAATTCAAACTTATGCTTTAGGAAGTAAACCCAACAATACCTAGAAAAGTCGTCTATGAAGGTTAGTGAATATTTGTCTTGACTCATGGAAATATGAGGAAATGCATCAGCAATGTCACTGTGGATCAACTCAAGAGGTGTAGAGGTTCTCTCATGACTAGCTCTCTCAAATTTGTGCTTCAGGTGTTTTCCTATCATACAACCTTGACAGACTCCCTTGGAAAACTTGACCTTTGGTAACCCTATGACCATATATTTTTCACTCAAATTAGAAAGATACTTGTAGTTAATATGGCCAAATTTTTCAAGCCAAATATTTCTTGCCTCATTAGCATGAATCAAAAGAGTAGAGGGATTTGAGTAGGGTAGAAAATGGGAAAACATGTATACCTTCAAAGTGTGATCAACAACACCTTTTTCTATGAATTTACCATTCGAAATATCAGTGATTTAAACATCATCAAGGGAGAAGATGACCTTCTTTCGAGACCCAGTGTGATTCATATGATACACTAACAAGATATTAGAGGCAAGACCTAGAACATACAACACATTATTGAACTTACCATGGTCAAGATCAATCCTTCCTTTCCCCAAACTGTCAGTGAGAGAGTCATCTCCCAAAACTATTGGTGGGCCTTTCTACATGTCAAGAGAGGAGAATTCCTCTTTTTTCGAAACCATATGTCTAGAGGCTCCAAAGTATATGATGAAGATAGGTGAGCTTGATGTGCTAGCAACCAAGGCATGTACTCTCTCTCTGTCCTCTGAATTTGATCCTCCTTCCCTCTTCTTTGAGCAATCAAGAAGGGAGATGTTATTCTTCTCCAGGATTTGGGTCAACATGTCAATTTTCTTCTTCATACAAGAGTTCTTAGGATGATAGCCCTTACTGTAGTATGCGCACTTGCTCGTTTCTCCTTTGTTCTTCTTCTTCTAAAAGTTCTTCTTGGAACCTTGGGGCTCCTCTTGAGACTTGTTCTTGTCTCTCTTTTGCTCAGGGGGCTTTTTCACTTTTTTCTTGATTTTTGAATCCACCCTTGAATCTCCAGCAACCAAAGCTTTGTCTTTGGAAGGTTTGATGGTTCCCATCATCACCAACTTATCTTATTCCTATGTGAGGGATTCCATGAACTCTGCAAGCTTAGGAATCTTCCAGGCTCGAGCTGTCAACTTGGTGGCATGGAAGGTCAAAAAAAACATTGAATAGTTAGGGCCAAGCTTCAAGAGTATGGAAAAACTAGTTTTTCTTCCTTCTTTTCGATCCCACATTGTTTTAGCTGCAAAACAAGGGCTTTAAACTTGGAAAAATAGAGTTGCAAGGATTCAAAGCCACTGGAACTTAAGGATATCAGCTCATTCTCGATTTGATGTCCTATCATATCATATGTATTACCAAAAAGCTCTAGAATATTCTCCCACACTTCATTCAATGATGTCAATCCATCAAGATGGAAGAGGAGGTCTCTTGAAATGGTTAGACACAAAAGACCATAGGCCTCATCCCTCCTATTGTGCCATTTGATTTTCTTTGAAGCTGCATTGGGGTCTGCCTCAGTTTCCATAGTCACCCTGTAGAGACCTTTCACTCTCAAGAATATCTCCATATTATCTTTCCACTCAAATAAATTGAATGGAGTCAAGATGATCTTTTGAGATTGGTCCATAGCTCAGAAAATGTGCCCTTCAATCAACAGAATATGCTCCCCGTCAAGATGTCGAACCTGCAATAGCAATATGGAAGGAGAGAAATCAATCTACAAAGGATCTGATACCATGTGGAAATTGAACCCAAGAGATAGAAAAATTACACTCACAAAATTGCTAATCAAACATGCAAAATTAACATCAAAGGAGACTGAAATTGGATCATAACACTAATTTGTATTGAATAAGTTTACAATATCCAAACTTCTGAAGTAATAGGCTGCTGCAATATATAATTACATGAGAGATTAAAATGCATAAGGATGCCATTCAAAAAGGTCAAAAAGTAGGCTTACTAAATCTAGTCAAATCCCCCATAGGTGCATAAATCAGTTTCCAAATCCACCAAGATGCTCACGAATTGGCTAAGTCAAGTAGGAAAGATAATGAGGGATGGAAATACAAATCATACATTCTTTTATTAGGATAAAAGGATGGAGGATGATGTGGGCAAAAAACAAGTCAACTACACCTAGTTTAGCTTTTCCTTTTGCCTTAATTCTCAATAAAACAGGCAGCTTTTTAGAAAAAATAGATATGCACTTTGGAGGATCTGGAATAAAGAATACATGATAAATATGGTTTCCAGGAGGTTTCCCAAGTGCTCCATGACTCAGTTTTAGCAAGTTTTGACTTCTAAGACATGTAGAAGGCAACTATCATAGAGTGGAATCTAGGAGACTAGGTAATAAGACAAAAATGATTTAATTAATGTCTAAGGCAGGTAACTATGGGTTGTTTATTCTAACAAGATGGAAAGTAGGTTCCATTTCAAACCTAGTACATACAATACTTCCTTCATATTCATGGAAGTTCTTGAGTCAAGCTTGTAGCTTGGTTCACCAACACCTTTGATGGGATATTGATAGTCATCTCCCAATGATACCTTCTGGGGAGATTTCTTCTCTTCAATTTTTTACATAGTTTGCTTCTTCCCTATCATTTTCTTTGAGACACCACTATCAATAATCCATGTTCCTTCTCTAGGTGTTACAGACCCAACGAGTGCAGAGAATAACACATATTATTCTACATCTTCACCTCTAGTTTTCTTTCAAGGCCTTCCTTCTTCTACATCATCATATTTAGTTATATGAGCATGATTCCTATTGTTGTTGTTATTCATCTTTGGTGATGGAAATTATTTAGCAAGATGTCCTATCTTATGACAGTTGTAACATTGATACTTTGAGTAATCCTTCTTATTATTCTGAAATTTCTTCTTTGAAGGCTTATGATTACTCTTCTTGAAGTTTGATTTTTTTATTCCTTTAGTATGGGTCGATAGAGCCTGATCATCTTCTCTGAGGAGAGCTTCTCTATTGGCTACTATAGCTTCTTCTTGTATACAATCTTCCCATACTATGTCAAACTTCATGCTTTCTTTTTTGGCACACAGAGTCTGTGAAAGAGTCCCAAGGTCTAGTGAGACCATTGAGAGCAGTCATAACTATTTCATCCTCATCAAGGGTGTCTCCAATAGCACTTAGTTGTTCTCTGAATTGAGAGACCCTTGTACAGTAATCTTGAATAGATTCTCCTTTTCACATTTTGGTGCCCTTTAGTCGAGCTCTTAGATTCATCTTTCAGTTGATGTTCCTTCCTTCATATATTTTGGAAATAGAATCATACATCTGTTTATGTGTCTTCTTATATGACACTCGTGGGATTAAGTGATCCTTAATAGAGTCAACAATGATCCTCATTGTCTTGATTAGGTATTGTTCATGCTTCTCTTTAGCTTCATATTCTTTAGGTTCTGCAATATCATCCTTGATGTACTTCTCAAGGCCATTCTCTTTCAAAATGAGACAAATCCTATACTTCTAGGCTAGGAAGTTTTCTGTGCCTTCAAATTTGTCCTCAAGCTTAGTGCTTGGGGCCATCCTATCTAGTAGGTCACTAAAAATTGAAAATTCTCAAAATCAAAATTTGACCTTAGTAGTAGATGCACTTGAGGGAGGTAATTTGGTTGATCCAACTGCTTTCTAGATATCTCAAATATTCACCCTTCAAACCCTACTTGCAAGGTTGCAACACCGCAGAATTTATGGTTTTGTTTCAATGTAGTTTTCTAGTTCACTTCCAAACTAGGGTTTGTATTTCTTGGAGATTCAACCACCCAAAAATATAGATCTAGGGATCAATAGATATGCTCCATGGAGGAGAAAATTTCTAGGAAATCATATCTTCCAAATTCCAAAATTTGTAGAAACCCTAATTTCTTCTAGAGAGGGAGGAGAGAGAATTTCACCTTGTGAAAGATGCTCTAATTAGGTTAGCTCTGATACCATGTTAAGATTTCATATTCTAGACTAGATTCATTAGTGTTCAATTCAAATATCATAGCAGCAACATATCCAAAATCACAAGATAGATACAGTATTTATCTTGAGAAACCCTCAATGGGGAAGAAAAACCAACAAAACCTCCTATGTATAATATGTATAAAATATAACCCCTAAAAAAGTTGTTCTATTCCTTATGTTCTCTCTCTCTCTCTCTCTCCCCTATGTTCTACTCAAGTGAGAGAGTTTGTGCCCAATTAAGAACCACATCTCCTCTGTTTATACACATTGGGCCAACTGACTTTTACCCTAATCAAGTCATCCCCACTAAACTGTTTGGGTCAACTTCACATATGAATACTCAAAGTAGTATATTATATTATTCATTAGGGTACTATTGACCCGAATTACAATGGAGGATTTACCTCATGACTCTATGATGACCAAATACAATAGTAACATCCTGTCAGAGGAATAATAACATCTCCCTTGGGTTACATCAGTGAAGTACATTTAGAATATCTTTTGAAGTTACAATATTCAACAATCTTTTACTTGATTTTTAAAAATTAGACTTTTATAGAGTTTCATGAGTTTGTTATTTTTGGGTATGAGTACTTTGCCTTCGGTTAATGGTATGATTCCATAGATTTGTTTTTTTATCAATATCTATAGAAAATAAAAATAAAAAAGTTTCATTTATGTATAGACTTGTAGAACAATCTTTTGTTTTCATTCATTCATTTGCAATATTTGTGTAAAAATTTCAAAAAGAAGATTGGTTTTAACTCATCTCAATTTGTATTTTACTTTTATATTTAAAAACAAAAAAAAGGGAAGTCTTCTTTTGATCTTCTTGCACAGTTGAATTTGTAAATTTGGAAACATTAGTTAGTTTATTCTCTTTATCTTACTAGATATATGTTTTCAGTGAAGTGTAAGGAACTTGTTTGTTTCTATCTTGGTCTCAAATATTGAAGGATTTAGTTTGATTTTGTTTTGAGCTAAATGTTTGGTTCTGTATTTTGGGAAAATAATTCTGTACTATCTTCTTAAATAGGGCATGCATTAAAAGAAAAATGAAATACTTGCACTTCATCATTGCATGGTTTATGAGTCGAGTCTTCACATCATCTTATCGACTTAACTGTAAAAAGATAAAATCAAGCACGAGTGAGGATAACAATTTTAGAAAGATTATTTGTTTTGTTAGAGACATCTTTCAGCATCTTAAAACATTGGAGTTGTCCTTATTTTCTTGCACTGCATCTCAGGAACTGCATGGTTCTTCCACGTATCTATCAGTATATCAAACAACCTTTCATGTGATTTTATGGTATATAGAAAGGTTCTTTCACATACTTTACGATATATAGGAAGGTCCCTTTTGAACGATTGTACATTAGACAACACTACTATGAATTTGAACTTCCATGTACCTTGTGTATATTAGAGGACACCATCAGGATATTGAGACAAACTGAGTAACCTATTGGTTGTCTTATCGGAGAAATACATCGAGAACACCACTCGAGGGGCTACTATGCACATACTATCCAGGTAGTCAGGTTTACAGCCAAGGGTATGGTCCTAATCCTCCTAATTTTGACACTTTGATGAGGAACCATCCTGTACATACCACCTACCATAATATTTCTTGCTGCTATTAGATTGAGTAGCGCTTGTTGTGTGTGTAGTTAAGAAATTTTAAGGATAAAGAGTTTGTATTGAAATTCTAGAGGAACAACCTTTAAGATGATCCCAATGAATACAAGTACTATTTCTTGAATATACACAACATCAAGACCCTACAACTCGACAAAACATGGAACAAGAAATGGATGTAACTTCCGATGTTGAAACGTGAACTCCGCTAGAGAAAGAAGGAATACTTATCACTAAATGCTAGGGGAAGTTCTCTCCTTTTGGAAACTTCTCTATAACTAATATATCAACACCTTTGGTACTAGAACAACATTCTTCTCATAATACATTTTCTATAGGGCCATCCCCTTCTTCAGTATCGGTTTTTTACCAACCGTCACTAGGAGATCCAGTTGCGACCGTGTTTGGTCCTTCTACACCATGCTGGGGTACATCCTTAGGCCAATATATTTTTTACTTTGGTTTTGTGAGTACTAATCAAGTCTCTTTCATGGATTTAGCACATCATTCAGGTACATCAACTAAAATACCTTTCCCTTATCTTTAACCCAAGTGATATTCCTAGTCATTTTATTTGGATTCCTTCTAGTCAAATTGTAAATTTTAATGTCCCTCTATCACCTACAATTACACGGCTCAGTACTCACTCTTATCCACAAGTCAACACCATGGAAGTTTCTCAACCTTCTAAAACATCAAATTTTAATGCTTCAATGAGAAGTTAATTTATTCCTTCCATCAATCTTCCAAATGTAATTAGACATTATTCTTGAGCTTTAAGTATACCTGTAGTGGGGGGAAAATATACACGTACTTTGTATAATATATCGGGTACAATGCCTTTGGATACAGATCCAAGCAGAGTTGGTGGTCAATCCATTATTTTCCCTTAACAATCTACAGGTGTTCAAAAACCACCCCCTACTTGGGGGCAACAATAACCACCTATTTGGGGGTAGCCAACAAAGCATACTATAGGTACTCAATATTTAACTCAAGGGAAATATGCCCAATCAATGCTTAATCCCCCATCTACAAATTTATATACTAGTGTACCTTATCTGGGAGGTATGACCAATCAATGCTCCCAACCTAAGGTAGGTTATGCTCCTCAATAATCAGTTTATTTTTCTTAGCATTTAGCTCAAAATCCTCCAGTTTACCAACAACTGCATGTGGGAGGTCAATATCTCTATAATGTGTAACCATAACCAACTTATTACCCCACAGGTACTCCCATGCCCTATTAGTATTATAACTACCCTCAACTGAATAAGAAACTTCCCTTTCTAGAAACTTTGTATTTCCTTGACTTGTCCAAACTCATTAATGATCCAATTATGCATGATCCTTTTTTTCCGCATATACAAGATAAATTAACATCAGATATACCTAAATTTGATGGTAAGCAAGGAGAGGACCCCAAAAATCATGTTAGAACTTTCCATATTTTGTGTTCATCGAACTATTTGATGGATGATTATATATGATTGAGTCTTTTCCAATGAACTCTTCCTGGGATAACTGCCAAATGGTACATTGAGCTTCCACAACACTCTTTTAGTGATTTTAATTCCCTAGAAATGACATTCCTTACGCATTTTCACTTACCAATTAGATATGAAATGGGTACAAAAATTGTATCTTCACTTCTCTAGTTCAGTTCCACTCATATTTCTAATCATATCCATGATTGGAGACAATGACATATAATTATCAAATATCCTATCCCTAATCAATTGTTAGCTGATTGGTTTACCAAATCACTTCTTCCACCCATTACTAGAGATATTTCTATGGGAGGTCTTGTGACGGAATAACAAGCAATTAGTTATGCACAATACTTAGAATTGGTTTATTCCCAATCTGGAACTCTATATGAATTAATTCCATATGACCCTTATCCCATCATAGATCCTTCGATACCTTCCACTGAACCACCCTCCAATGGAATTGTAGGTTCTACACAAACAAAGTCTATGATTAAATCGACGAAAAAGAAAAATTCTTCATCTTCACAATCTATTAAAACTATTTCGAATCCCAAGACTACTTCCACTTCTACTGCTTCCACTAAATTCAATGTAGTGCAATATTTAGAATCATTAGGGACTAATAAAAAGGGTAAAGGGAAATCTAAAAATCCTACAAGTTAGCAAGAAGACACCAAAACACAAAATACTAATTTTCAATCAAAAACCACGAAAACGGCTAAGTTCCCTTATCTTATAAGTGGAGATGATAACTTTACAAAGGAATGTCCTCACCATGAGGAAGTAACAAATTCTTTCCCTACACAACAACAACTAATTGATCATGAATCCTTTGATGGACCTTCTTCTTATACTAAAGAAGTAAAAATGATGTCTAGTGAAATGATTCACATGAAAACTTGATCACAGAGTTATGAATTACCTCCATAGTAAAAGAGTGAAGGCATTCCTAAAAAAAAAATTTCCTCTTCCACTCCACTGCCTACTAATGGTCTTCAAATAGAAAAACTAGTTTTTGATAGAGTATTACATCTTCCAAAGAGTACTATTTGGCATTCAATTTTTAATCCTAGCAGATGTGTTGAACAATACTAAAACATTGTTGAATATTTATATCAAGCACCCTATGTTATATCCACTCTCCAATTACTCCAAACTTGTGCGATGCAATAGAAAAATATGTTGTCAGTACTTGGATCCATGGATTCATAAACCTCTAATGTCATTACTTTTAATATAGAAGATTTTAAGTCGAGTCTTTCTCACCAACTTTCTTTTCAAATAACTATGAAAGTAAGTGGAAAAAAATACATCGTACTATTTAGATGAAGGGGCCTCCACTTCTGTCATGTCTCTGTCGAATTAATAAGGTTTCCTTATATTATTGATTTCTTTTTTTCACTGATGATGATCCATCCATCAAAACTCAATCCTTGATAGTTGGTTTACACATAATATTGATAGCATGTGTTGTGACTATGAGTTCTCCAATTTGTTGTAGTTTTTGGTCTTTGATAATATCTTGTTGAATAATAGTTTTATGTTTCCTTGTTCCATGAATATTGTTGAGTATTCAATATTATTCATTGGTAGTGTCATCGTATGTCTTCTTGTCTTTCTTGGTGATTAGGATGTCGATACGGTTTCACACTCGATGGTTTCTCTTCCTTCTACACACCCATGTCATCAATATTCTTTTCAAAGATAATTATGTCCTCTATCTTTTTTTCTTGTCATTTGATCACTCTAAACTTTGAGATAATACCCTCATATTTGAGCTATATTCTACAATACTTTTTTAGCATCCTTCTTCAATCTTGTATTCCTTATATTTTTTAAGTTTCATTGTGATGCCATTCAACAGTCCTTAATGTCCTTCAATTATAGATTGCATCTCTTCTTTTATGTCTTATTTATTTAGAGATTCTTCAACCTTCTTACATGTTTCCTCTTTAAACATTTTTCAAGTCTCTTCATCCAATATTGTTTCATTTTCTTGAATTTTACCATGCTCCTTTTTTTATTTCAATCTCTTGACCTCATATAGTAAATTTTTATTATGATTTCTTATTATGCATATTTGTTCATCCCTTTTTTTTAGTTATTTCCTTGAATCATCCTTTACTTTTATAAAAGTACTGACTTGATTGTTCTATACTTTATTAATGGAAACCATCTCGAACAGATCCATGAAATTAGTCTCCCTGAAATTCCAAACTCAATATATAAAAATTAGTATCTAAATTTGATAATATGGTATTTCCAACATATTATCATGTGTTTCCTATTTTAAATGGATTTTGACACTGCACCAAAATTAGAAATTCGACTCAAAAGTTATGCAAATTTCAAAATAACATACCTTTGGAAACCCTGATTTGGAGACTGTACTACTTGCTGGCATTCCAGGTGAGGTAACTCTAAAATTTATGCCCCTATGAGTCTTACATTTATTCTTGTATTATCATTATATGTCTTCTTTGAAATTCCATAGGCCTGACCTAATTATGATGTGCCAATAAAATGTTATGGTAAGTTTACAAAAACGTGTTACTTTTGTCCTTTCCAAGAGAGCGAAAGTGTACGACCTCACAAGTGTCCATTTTTTAGGATACGATTATGAAATTTTACCACATATATAAAGGTATATATTATTTTTTATGCAACAAGGATGACAAAAATTCGATCTTTCAAGCTTAAGATATAATGGGTTTACCCATAACACATTTTTGAGACTATTTTTGTACTAGTCAGAAACCAAGACTTCCACATGGTATAACTATGAACTGATAATGAATTAGGATTTTAAAATAGTACCATATATATATATATATATATANNATAGTGCAAAATTCCAAGATGACTAGTGTTTGGACCAATCAAATACCTTAAATTCCCTAGGATATAACTCTGAATCTATAATGAATCAAGACCTAAAAATTTCACCATATATATTTTTATATGTGATTTGGCATATCTATATTTTTTCCTTCTAAAACATCTCAAAAAGAATTATAGGAAAAATTCCAAACATGACTCATTTTGGAAGTGTCCAAGCTCTGATACCGAATGTAATGAACCAATATCCTTAAGATATCATATGGGATAACAATACTCACAATGTACATAAATGTAAATGTGAAAAAAAAATCCATTATAGATAAGAGAGATAAGTTACACACTAAATCCTTAAATCATAATATATCCTTCTCCAAATACATAAATATCTTCACATAATCATTTCACATGTTCTCTCAATAATGACTACATTACCTATATATATACCTATTCACTCATTGCACATGTGTTCGCATAATTAGGGTCGACCACTATTACATATACATTTATCCCCGTATAGCCCGATATATTCCACCCTTGGGATAATATCATGTACATTTAACCCCATATATATAACCCCCCTTGGGTCATATAATTCAGTTGGATTTGATGTTATCTTGAGAAAAGGTCAACCTTGGTGAAGAATTTGGATCCATGCAAATCATCTAAGAGATCATCAATGACAGGAATAGGAAATTTATCTCTGATGGTTAATTTTTTGAGAGACCAAAAATTAGGACACATGATCCATGCATCTTAATTTTTAGGACCATAACAACCAATGAGGAATAGGGGATTATTCTAGGATGAATTATGCTAGCGTCTAATAATTCTTGAATGATTTTTTAATTTCATTCTTTTGTAAAAAAGGGTGGAAATAAGAGAAACTATTAGGAGGTTGTAATATTAGGATTAATGGAATATTATGGTCATGTTCCTATGGAATTAGGATAAACCCTGTTAGCACTCTAGGAGTCCTTCTAGGATGTATCTTGAAGAATGCTGGTAACTTAACTATAATCTCAATATTTCATTCAATGGATCAAGTCAGATGACTAATTATACCTCACTCACTCAAGACATTCATAAAATCAACCAAATAAACAAGGCCTCTAACTATAACTGTTCAGAGGGTTTGTGATAAAGGTGAATAAATGAAGAATTCTCACTATGCTGGCAGATTCATACATAAAGCACTTACATATGAATGGCTAATCATAACAAGTAAATGATACTTGCAATTCAACTCATCAACACAGAGATAGGATGACATATATCTAGTATTAGACAAAAATAATAATCATAAATAAAATATCCAAGTACAAGTATACAAGAAAAAGAAGATGTAATTTGAACATATAATGGCAAAAGAGCTTGTATTAATTGAGAAGAACATGAGAATCTTGAGTACAAAAAGTGTCTAAGAGCCTCCAAAGTTGAACCTCTGTAAAATGATTCTTCAATGATCTTAAATAAGCTTTACAAATCAGTTTCAATATCCTCAAAAGATGGATCTTATAACCTATTTTCCTATCTCAAATCCAAATTTGTGAGGTGGCTGGAAAATGCATAAATATATGGAAATATGATGCTCCGATATTGACCTATATATCTCCAATAAAACCCTATTTTGGAAACTTGAGAGAGTTTATTGTTCTTTGGTTTTTTATAAGCACAAACCTCTCTCAGTCATTTGAGATTCATTTTCATTTTCCCGACATATGTATTTAAAAAACATGTGTTAAACAGGGGAATTCTGAAATATGAAATTTAGGGCTCAGAAATGGATTCGATTCTCCAAATATGTGATACCTGTAGGAAAAATCAGAGATATTATTTTTTTTTGGTTTTTTATGAGCAAAAACCTCTCTCAGTTATTTGATATTGTTTTTCATTTTCCCAACATCTGTAAATCAAAAACGTGTCAAACAGAGTAATTCCAAGATCTGAAATTTAGGGCTCATAGATGGATTCGATTCTCCCAATATGTGAGCCTTGTAGTTAAAATGAGAGAGGTTATTGTTATTTGGTTTTTTATGAGTAAAAACCTCTCTCATTTATTTGAGATTCATTTTCATTTTTTAGACATCTGTATTTCAAAAACATGTGTCAAACAGGGGAATTCTGAGATCTCAAATTTAGGGCTCAGAGATGGATTCAATTCTCTCAATATGTGACACCTGTAAGAAAACTAAGAAAGGATATTGTTATTTGACATGCCAGGAAAAAAACCCCCTACCATTTCTCAAAATGATCCTCCAGTCGCCTAGGATCATTATTTGAAAATGATGACTCAGCATAATAAAAACGCCACATTCCTGAAAACACTGCCTCATCTTGAGGGGAACTTTTGACTGCCTTACCAAGCTCTAAATATAGATATCAAAGTACCATTGGAAATCTGAGTATGTCTAGTAGTCAATCAACCATTTGAGCATGTAAAAAGGAATCTCCATTGCTGAGAAAATTTAGTTTTCCCGAGGTAGTTTATCGTTTGAAAAAATTGCGATTTCGGTGGCTAAGATAGCCTTGAATTTTACATTTATGTTACCAAAAGCTAGGATTTCGGTGGCTAATGAATAGTTCAAATGTCTTCCTAAGCCACCAAAACCTAAGTTTTGACCTTTTTGAAGAAAAAACAAAATCCAATGTTTTTCAAACTTTATTACATACCTAAAGCTCTAAAAAATGAGCCAAAATAAATTTAGAAATTTATTTTTCAATGACTTCCTATCACCTAAAATAAACAAACTTGACTATTTTATTTGAGTAGATAACATCTGGATCCTACTCAGGGATGGAATCCTCCCTGTGAGGTTCCAAGAACCACAAATCTGATGCCTTTCCTGGACAACAAAATACAGAACCTAGTGTAGTGTTCCATTGGGCATGGAGTCATCAGTACAATCTTCTTCTGAACACCTTACAAGAGCTGCCTTTACAATTGATCCCTTGCAAACCTGTAGCATTCCTGTATCCTATATTTCTTATTCAACAACTAATAACTGGAAAAGTCTACTTTCTCATATAGAGAGCTTATTCTCTTTCCTACTCCTAATTATAATCAGTAGAGGCTTCTTATCAAGTGACATCATGCTTCCAATGAAGTCATGTCAGAAACTAATATGCTGAACTTATCCTTGATCTTGACCCCAAAAATAAAGAAATGTATATCCAATATTGAACAGATTATAAATCCAGCTTTCATCTGATAGAAATATTTTAACATCTATGTTGTTCATGGATTCCAAATAGTTTGCAATAGGATCATAAAAGCCAACAGGAAATACCTCTTTATGCTGCTGATCTTTTCCTTCACTGATGTTAATGCTGAATGTGGACTACTCAACCTTTGTCAGCAGAAAATGCAATCTCAATTGCTGATATGAACCTTTCTGCTCCTTATATTTCAGGTTTCCAAAGGGGACCATCTCATCTTCATGACAACCTAAGTCGGTGGATCCATTTGATACAATGCCAAATGCATCTATAATATGGTTATCATCTTGAAATTCATTAATATCTTGGTCACAATAAGAGGTGTCCCCTACTGCAGTATACTCATCATGAATGTTTAGTTATTTATTCAATAAATTGAATTCATGACAACATTCAGGATATAAAAGATCAGCTGAAAATATTCATTTGCAAAACAGATGAAAGGAAGCATGAAAATATGCCAAAGAGTACTAGCAACAGGAAGAGACCGGTACCAATCACGATCAATCCCCTCTAATGAATAACCAAACAGTTTAATATGAACATCTTCATGCACAATTTGCAACCAATGAATGCAATCATGAAAATCCAACAAATGTTCAGCTGGTACTTCCCAATCTTCTCCTTGAAATCTAGGAATACTACGTTCCCATTCATCTCTACTAGGCACTGGATTAGGAAAACCAAAAATCTTTGAAAAATCATAGAAAGCATACTTTTTTTCTAAGATCTGGTTCATTTCATACCAGTGGAGTTGCCAGTAGATTTCTGAACAATGGAATTGCCATTGAATCTATCCTTCATGGAGTCTCCAAATAGATGATTACAATCGAAATAATATCCAGGCTTTGTCTATCATCAAAGCTATAACTATGTCTTCTCCCAGGGAAGCTGAGCTTCAATATCCTCTCCCCAGCAACGGCACCAATTTGTTAGCACTCCAGGAGTCCTTCTAGTTTGTAGCTTGAAGAATCCTAGTAACTCAACTATAATCTCAATATTTCATTCAATGGATCAAGTCATATGACTAATTAGACCTCACTCACTCAAGACATGCATAAACTCAACCAAATAAACAAGGCTTCTAACTATCACTATTCATAGGCTTTGTAATAAAGGTGAATAAATGAAGAATTCTCACTATGCTGGCAGATTCATACATAAAGCACTTACATATGAATGGTTAATCATAACACATAAATGATACTTGCAATTAAACTCATCAGCACAGAGATATGATGAAAACTATATGGTATTAGACAAAAAGAATAATCATGAATAAAACATCCAAGTACAAGTATAGAACAAAAAGAAGATGTAATATGAACATATAATGACAAAAGAGCTTGTATTAATTGACAAGATCATGAGAAGCTTGAGTACAAAGAGTGTCTAAGAGCCTCCAATGTTGAAACTGTTATCACTCCAGGAAACTCCTCTAGGTTGTAGCTCGAGAATGCCTGGTAACTTCAATTTTTTTTAGGGTTTTTTTGAATTGGATCAAGCTGGATAACCTATGTAACCTCTCACTCTCAAGACATGCATGAGGCTCACTCAATCACAAGGCTTTTAGTTACAACTTGTTCAGTAGTTTCACAAAAAAGTGCAGGGATGGAGAACTCACCAGGCTGGCAGACTTACACACATAACACATGCACATAAATGGATAAATCCTGCTGAGGATGGTGTTTATAAATCAAATATCACTAAATAACCAATAGCATGATAGCTATCGGCGATTTAATAAATCTAAAAATTACCTAAATGCACATTCAGGCAATAAACATAGTAAAGAAAGAGATGGCTGAACAAATCAAAAGAAAAGATCTTATACATAGAATAAACTAGATGAGACGCTTGATAATGGAACATGTTCATAAATCCCTAGAGTCAAACCCTTATTCATAAAATAATCATGGGCTTTATAGCCTTTTACAAAATTTACAGATCCTAAAAATCAGATTTGTTTACACAAAAAATAATTGAAAGTAATAGTTTTTCCAGATTAGGGCTTCAAACCCTTTCTAACTGTTTGTTCATCTACTGTGAAGATATAGTTCACTGAGTGGTCCTTTAATGATTGAAGTGGTCGTTGATCATTCCCACTGCTGGTTCACTGTGAAATTGTCGTCAACAATCAGTGTATCAGTGTTTAACTGAAGTGCCTAGTCTTGTTCAATCCGCCCGAAACTTTTTTAACTTTGTTGCCGCAGTCACTGATCAGAAGCCTTTTATTTTATCACATCGACACCCCAATCCTGACTACTACCTCTATTTCTGCACTCCAAATCTCATCCTTGCCACAGTTTCGGCACTCTCAGTCCTAATGTTTCTGTAGTTTATCGCCTTATATCGTCGTCGTCGATCAGAGGCTTTTATTTTGGTTCATCAATGCTCTGAATCTATACTATACCACTCTCCATCATTGGCTCATCAGCAATCGGGAGACTTGATGGCTAATGCATCAGAACCCTTTTTTCATGGACGCTGCCACAGTTTCGGAGGTGAAACTAACTAAATTCATCGCTGCCGGGAGTTGATTGATGGTGTTTGAGCTTTAGCCTTCTGTGCCACTGACACTATGGAGGAGCTTAGTTGTAAACTTCTCCGATATGTAGTCCTTCGATTTCCCACCATTGTGGCTCCTCATTTAACTATCTTGTCATTGGTTAGTCTTTAGCCTTTCCAACATTGTGGCTCCGCAGTGAACTATTTCACTGCTGGTTAGTCTTTAGCATCTTCAACGCCGAAGTTTCCATCTTCTCACGGAACCTGCAATCTGTATATCTTCCTCCCTTGCGGCTCCTTAGAGGACTAATTCGCCAACAGTTAGTCTTTAGCCCCTTTGATCACCAATGTGTTCATCTATTATCGCAGTATCGAAATGTTTCTTGTCATCGATTAAAAGCCGTAGTAATTTTGCTTCCTGCCGTTGCGGCTCATTAGTAGACTAACTCGTCGACGGTTAGTCTGTATGTCTTCTGATCGCCAATGGTCTTGTATTGTTGTGCTATCGGAATGATTCTTGTCATCGATCGGAAACCTTGGTCTATTTTTCTTCCACCGTTGTAGCTCCCCATTTAATTATCTTACTGACGGCTAGTGATTCCGAGTTTCGACGCCGAAGTTTCATCTGCGTGCGTACCCCGTAGTTTATTTTTCTTCCGCCATTACGGCTACTCAGTGGACTGTTTTGCCACTGGTTAGTCTTTAGCACCTCCGATGTCGACGATTTCCTCTTCTCATGGAATCCATAGTCTATAAGTCTTCCTTCATTTCGGTGATGTAGTGGACTATCCCACCGATGCTTTTAAAGCTTTTAAGTCCTGAACTAATTTCGTCAGTGCTCAAAACCTCTCACCATAGGAGCCTTTAATCGTTATTTTCTCTACAATTGTGGTGCCTTTGGGAAATAGCTCATCAATCTGTAGCCTTTAAAACCTTCGATTGATGTTAGAAAACGCTCCGATGGCAGTGAAAAGTTTAGCAATACGCTTGACTGCCAAAGGGGTCTTCCACCTCTTATTTATCTTCCATCTTTCGGTGGCTAATGAGATGTTTTGATCCTCTCCCAAGCCACTGAAGCCACATCTTTGTGAAATTTGCATAAAAAATAGAGGTCTTCAAAACTATTAATGGTCTTCATATCCTTCATTGCATCATTTAAATTCTTCATACTATCAAAAATAAATTTATTTTATTTTGGGAGATAACATCTGGCTCCTACTTGGGGATGGGAACCCCCCTGTGAGGTCCTAAGAACCCCAGAACAAAATTCCTTTCCCTAAAAGAAACTAAGTAATTTAACACTATTCTTTATTGTTCCATTGGGCATGGAGTCTTATTTTGAAAGAAAAACAACCTACTATCTACTAATTTACAATTATAAGGCCTCAGAGCCTCAAATAAAAAACAGTTTTAGGAACCACCCATTTACTGGGCCATCGAATACCTCCTCACCTTCCAGATTCTGCAATTTGAAGGTGTTATTCTTATATACCTAGTCTATAAAAAAAGGTCCAATCCATAAAGAGTCAAATTTTCCATGTTTCCCTTTGTCCTGTCTGACAGCATCCCGCTTGAGGACCCAGTCTCCAACCTAGAAGTTGTCTGCCTTTGCTCTTTTTTCAAACATGCCCTTTATCCTCTATTAATGAGCCTTTGATTTTTCTACCACTTGCTCCCTAATCTGCTGTAACTCCACCAAATCCATCATCCTTCTCATCATATCATTTGGTTCATCTTCCTCTTCCTGAAAGAACTTTTCCATTGGAAGGATGAGCTCGATAGGAAAGATGGCCTCAGTGCCATAAACTAGTTTAAATGGAGAAGTCCCTATGGATATTTTATCTGTCACCCTATCAGCCCATAAGGAAAACTTAAGCTTTGAATCCCATCTTTTCTAATTTGTCTCTAGCAATTTCCTAATGATCCAAACTAAGCTTTTGTTGGATGACTCAGCCAGGCCATTGCCTTGTGGGTAATAGGATGTGGAGTGCACTAGTTGAATACCCTTTGATTCACACAATTTAACCAATGCCCCAGCTTTAAAGGCTTGTGCATTATCAATTACTAACCTTACTGGACATCCAAACCTGCCGAATATGTTCTCATATAAGAATATCATGATGACTTGATGAGTGGCATTTCTGGTGGGTATTGCTTCTATCCATTTGGTAAAGTAGTCAGTGGATACTAAGATCCATTTATGCTGTCCACTGGAAGATGGATTTATTTCACCTATGAAATCCAGACCCCATTGTTGGAAAGGGCCATTCACTGTAATAGGCCTAAGGGGCAAGGATTTGAGCTGCTGCTTTCCTACAAATATTTGACATTGGTCATAGGCCCTTACAAAAGTGCATACATCAGCAAAGAGGGATGGCCAATAGTATCCTTCTTTTAAGGTATTGTGGGCTGTGGTTTTCCAGTAGTGGTGGCCTCCACATGTACTGGAATGAAAGTGATGCATGACCTGCTCTGCTTCCTCTTTATCTAGACACCTTAACAAAATCCTAGACTGATCCCTCCAGTACAGCAATTTGTCAATTATGCAAAACTTAACAGATTTCAACTTAAGAGCTCATGCTTGGTTAGAAGTGAGATCGGGAGAAACTTCTAATTTAAGAAAAAAGTGAATGATACCTGAGTACCACTCACATGAAGATATGTTCTCAGCTACTGGTGGACTGTCATTCTGATATTGGTTTACTTCTATTTCAGCTGCTACCATAGTCTGCACCTTTGTTGATCTGACACATGTGAAATTTATTCCCATCAACTCACAGTTTTCTTTGGCCATGAGTTTGGACAGGCCTAATCCCTTTACCAGCTTGGTGGGTTTCACCTCTACATCAAAATCAATGAGTTTGGCAATCTGCTTAGCTCTCTTCCCATCAATTTTAGGCTGACTCAAAACATCCTTCACTGCAGCGGAAGGGACATATGCAATGAACTTTGCATGGAGAATGTAGATTCTGAAGTTCTTCAAAGATTTTATGAGCGCATAAGCCTGCTTCTTAATTGGGTCATATTTTAGTTCAGCATCTCTCAGGGTTCTGCTGAAGAAAACAATTGGATGATCAAGACCTTCATCATTCTTTTGTAATAGTACAACTACCACTGTGTCATAAGATGCAAAAGAGAAAATGTAAAAACCCTTGGTGTATTTAGGACTAATCATGGTTGGGGCCTCCATGATGGCTTTCTTAATATCTTCAAAATAATTTCTTGCCTGGTCGATCCACTTGATTTCTGCATCCTTTTTTAACATGGTTGTTATGTGCTTTAATAGCTCGGAGAAATTTAGAATGAATCTCCTGACAAAGTTTATCTTGCCTAAAAAGGACTGAATGTCTCTTTTTTATGTTGGTATTGATAGTTGCTGAATTTCCTCCACTCTTAACAGATCGATATTTACACCTTCAACTGAGACTATGTGGCCTAGGAGCTTTCCTTCATTGAGTGCAAACTAGGACTTCTTGGGGTTCAGTGATATTCCGTACCTTCTGCACTTCATAAATACCTTCCTTAAATGCTGCAAGTGGTCATGATGGCTATGATAGTAAACGATTAAGTCATCCAAATATATCAGCACAAATTTATCTTTTAGCCCTAGAAAATCTAGGTCCATAGCTCTTTGAAAAGTATCCCCAACATTCATTAGCCCAAATGGCATTTTAGCATACATGAAGGTGCCCCAGGGGGTAGTAAAGGCTGTTGATGTATTTGTAACTTTGGAATTTATTCATCTATGTATCTTATGTCTTGTAACTCGATGTTTATTCCAGGATGTATCTATTATGTAATTGAGTCATGTTGTCATGCCTCGATGTTCCGATCGGGAGGATCTATAATGTAAACAAGTCCTGTCAAGTCATAGTGGGTAACCCTCCGATTGTCTAAGGGTTAAATTCCCCACATATCTGGGGCACTAGGGTTATTAGAATCTCCTAGTAGAGGTCGGCCCTAGTAGGGTTTTAGTCATGTCGGGATTAGTATAAATAGAGAACTGGAGTCTCTATTTATCACACAACTCATACACACTCAAGTGTAGTGCATAGTTGAGGAAGGAGAAGACACTGGGGATAGATAAGAAGAAGGATACTACTGTCGGAGATCACTTACTGTTTTGGGATTTTCTATTTTGGTGTTGATTCTATCTCTGAGGAAGTTGTGGGGTTTTCTCCATTTATGGTTTCCCCAAGGAAAAACACCGTGTTCATTGTCTCTTGTGTTTGATTGTTGTGCTTGTTATTCTCTCAGTTAAATATCCTAATAATGCTAGCTTAATGTTGAAAAACTAACATGGTATCAGAGCTAACCTGAGAAGATGACACTATGCAGCTACAGGAACTAGGGCTTCCTAGTTTGTGGATCTTCCTCCACAAATTTTCATTGAAAGTAAGGTGGAATAACTCTCCTCCTTAGGGTGCATCTTTATGTCGAAGCAGAATCCAATTCTAAGGTTTTTCAGTTTTGGACCCGACACTGTTGCCGAAAATTAGGGCTTTTCATAGAAGAGGAATTTTTCAGTGAGCCCAGGCCTGGATTGATATCCTCCTGTTATACAGCTGATTGGCACCTCTCCGTCCGAGTGCTGACATCCCTTAGGTTGGCACACAAAAGGACACTTATGGATTGAGGTTTGCCTAGTTTCATTATACCTTGGTTGATGATGAAATACATTGCCTATATGCCCAGCTGTTTACTTTTCTATTTTGAGATTTTGAGTGCATGCGCGACTATCTCTATTGGCATCTCGCGCATATGCGCGAGTATTATGTTCAGCAGGTCGCGCATACATCT
>LPNX010351384.1:109884-150739 GCA_001517045.1 Pseudotsuga menziesii
TTCCAAGTCTGCTTTAGGTCTTTTTCTGTTGTCCTGACTAGTAATTGCTCGAAGTTTTGTTTGTGATCTTGTGTCCTGCTTTATTACTTACTGTAGCATTTGAAAGTCTTGGGTCTTTCTTTGTTTTTGAGAAATTTTCATACCCATGCGCGGGTTGTCATTCTAGACAGTCGCGCATACTGAGTTACATACGCGGGTTGTTCTATAGAACAGTCGTGCATCATACGCGATCTGCACTACTACACAGTCGCGCATACTCCTGAAAACTGTGATTTTTGTGTTGAAGTTTGCTTGTTATTTAGCATGTTATAAGTCCTATTTTCTGTTGAGGCTTTCTTTAAGAGTGTTGCAGAGTTGTCTGAGTGTATCAGGTGATCACGTCTTAGTGCTTTTCGAAGCCCTTGGGTTCTTTTTACTTGTGTTATTTACTGTCTGCATTTTGAAACTTTCTGGCTTGTTTGGGTTATTGGTTGAGTGCCTGAGTCTAGATCAGTGATCAGGGTTTTAGACTCTGTCTGTCCAGTCTGTTGTCTATCAGTTTTTGGTCTGTACTTTCCTGTTTGAAAGTCTGCAGTGATCTTTAGGTCATTGTTTGCACCCAAGTTGAGGTCCTGGCCTGCTTCTTTTGCTGGTTTTTAGGGTCTGTCTGCCTTTTAGTTTCAGTTTGTGTTCTTTATACAGTCTATAAGTGTCAAGTATACTCAAGCATTGCATTTATACATGCACAGTAATTTTTTGAGCATTTTTTAAAGTGAAAAATAAAACATAGATAATCTTCTGCATTGTAATTTTTGCATTAGAATAGTGTTTGTTTCAGTTTAAGAAATACATATCTCAGAAAAATACAAAACATATAGGCTAGTTTCTATTATTTAAGTGCTGATAGTTCATCATATATCTTTGAAAAAAAAATGAAAAGAAGCTTATTTTTATAGTGTTAGTCTGCTTTAGATGCACCTTTATTTCATTTATTTTCTGCTGAGTCAAAACACCACACAGTCCATCACTACCGCTTCCTTTGAGTAAAGAACAGCCCTTAAAATTAACGCTTAAATTTAAAATCTATTAGTAAGTTTTTATTTTTAGGGCCTTCCACCTACTAGCTTAGGCTAGGTTTGTGGGCTAGGGAGTGTAAACTTCCCACAAACTATAAACTCAGACGTATTGGGCTATTCATTAGGTAAATCCTTGGTTCTACCGCTGTATCTGGGAAGCTCCTCTCAAAAGGGAGTTAAGCACGAGGCCGCATGGAGGCTTGGAAAGAGGGGATAACCCCCCGAATCCTTGTCAAAACATAACCCAGTACTTTTACGCATCTGAGGATTCTGTCTAGGCAGAATTTTGGGCTCAGCTACCCTGCTCATGCGTACGAGGCCAGCTTGCGACTGTCCCCCCAGACAGTAGGTATTGTCAAGGTAGCCTTTAGTCTCTTGTCTTTTAGGGCTCATACACAGGTAAACCGGAAGGTTATTTCTGGTTGACCTTGAATGGACTTGGAAGGTAACCCTTGTGGAAAGTGCAGGAGGGCGGTTGGGTGATTCCTCTGCTTGTGCCTGAGAACCCCTCAAGGATGCCAAGTAATTGTTCATCGGCCTTCTTCTGGAAGGTATATCTTTATAGCCTGTTTTGCTTGCTTGAGACTCTAGGATCTTTTTAGTGTATGCTCTGTGGATTTGCTTGTGATTAGTCTGACCTTAGGGTGTGTTTTGTTTGAGTCTTAATTCTGGAGGACCAAGAGATTAGAAGGTCAAGAAGGTTGAGAAACCTTCCTCCTCTCACATCACTAGAACCTCCACCTTTACCTCAAAGGCGGAGACTAAGCACAGGTGGTTCTTTTGAACCAGTAGGAGTAAGTGAGGTTCTTGGTGAACCTGAATTAATAGCTAACCGCTTTGACTTTGACACAGTCAAGGTAGAAGAATTGCAAGCTGACGAGTTTGCAAGAAATTATAATACCCCCTTGAATGATTTGAACGATCCAGTGATCGTGCAGGTTAGGCCTTTTAGTTCACCAGTACTAGGTGTACCTGTAGGTAGAGCTATGTCTTCTGAAGGAGAAAGTTCATTTGTTTTCACCTCAACCCTTCCGGTTGAAGGGGTACTACCTCCCCCGGCTAGTGCCCCTAGATCTAATTTACCTTCCACACCCCTAACTCCAGCAAGCAGGGTGGTCCAACCACATGTTTACTCGAACATTGGAAGTATGTCTGGTGATATGGCTACTGGGATTCCCAGTATACCTACAATACCCTCTTCTTTCCCTTACCCTACCCATAGTGGTCCAGTGGGATCCTCGGCCTTTGTTCAAGGATTCCCTTGGAATGGGGGGCACATACCCCCATCCAATCCATACGTAGGTCCACCTCCTTCATATGTAGCAGTGCAGTTTGGAGCCAACACCTCTTATGGGAAAAGCTTCCAAACACCTATTTCGACCCCATATACGAGCTCTCCCTTCTCTTTGTTTAGTGGAGGGATACCAGCTCCAGTCTTTCAGACCCCAGCTTCTATGGGGATGGGTCGACCTACTTATACTGCACCCCCCACCCAAAATCTGGTGGCCTATGGATGGAACCCGTTCCAAAGCAACCTTTCCGCTTCACAACCGGTGTCTGGGGGCAACCCCACTTTTACTTATGGGAGATCGGGGGCAAGTCCCTCTAATCCCCAAGCTAGTACATCTACTACACCGGCTAAGCCAAAGCTTCCTTTTCTGGAAACTTTGAACTTGCTAGACTTATCAAAGTTGATGAACGATCCGGTGAGGCATGACCCCTTATAGCCACCTGTTCCCACCAAACTGCCTTCAGACATCCCTAAGTTCGAAGGTAAGGCTGGTGAAGATCCGGGGGCACATGCCACCACCTTCCATCTTTAGTGTTCTTCCAACTCATTGAACGAAGATTCAGTGAGACTTAGGCTGTTTCAGAGGACATTAATTGGCACTGCAGCAAAATGGTACATTGAGCTGCCCTCTGCTGCCTTCAGCAGCTTCTGGGACTTGGCTACCACTTTCCTTAGCCACTTTTAGCTTCCAGTTCATTACGATTTTGGAACGGACTTGTTGTCCACCTTTAGACAAAATAAGGCAACCCACATCTTGGATCATATCCAAGAGTGGAGGAGGCGAAAGAGCCTTATTAAAGCTACCATCCCTCCTGAGTTTTTACTAGAATGGTTCCTTAAATCTTTATTACCCTATATATCTAAGGATGTTTCTACATCAGGAGTGACTAGTGAGGAAGAAGCCATACTCAGGGCCCAGCAGTTAGACTTGATCTACTCACAGTCTGGGATCTTATACGAGATCATCCCTGAGGCACCAAGGCCTTCTCATGAGGCTGAGAAACCTAAGCCTGGACCCCATGCCGATGGTGTGGTTGGGTCCATCAGTTCTCCCACTGTAGAGTCTTTGACAAAACAAATTCAACAATTGTCTGTCAAACAGTCTACAGCGGAGGCAGCAAAGGCTGCCCCCTCTCCCCAAAATGCAAATGTATTTGCTCAATCTTCTCAAAAGGGCAATCAGCAGTCCGGCGGTAAGAAGAAGAAGGGCAAAAAGGGAGAGGGAAACCAAAACCAAAACAAGCCCAAGCCCGAAAACAATGCTGATGGGGGCAAGAAAGATAAAAAGAAAGTCAAGTTTCCTTGTAAGTTGTGCCAGGGAGACCATTTGACCCACCTTTGTCCCCTCATGGAACAAGCTCAGAAGCTGTTAAAAACTCAACCAACAGCTGTCCTGAAGGATCCATTTCCCCAAGGACAGAATTCCGCGTCAGCTTCTACTATAGCAGGGGGCAGACAAGCTGCTCCTGACCCTAATTATATCAACATGGTCAGATCCTCTACTTTGTTGCAAACCAGGAACAAGAACTATGAGAAGGAGAAAGAGACCGAGGAGAAGGGTAAAGCTGTAGCTGAACCTTCAAATCCTCTTACTATAGAGAAACCATTGGAAATAATGCCAAAGATACCCAAAGGTGTCTTTAAGAAGACTTTGCATAATCCCAATAGGGCTGCTTCCAACTACTTAGTGGTTGAAGATCTAGCTCAAACCCCATGTGCAATGTCTGCTTTGGAGGTGCTTCAGAGTTGTCCCGCCCAGCGGGATGCCCTTTTAGTGGCTCTAGGTAGTATGGACTCTTCAAGTCTCACGGCAAAGCTTTGTTTGTCTGATGTCAAAATTCGCCTCCCTTACCATGTAGCCCTATCCATAGATGTTGTCCATGGTGGTAAGACCATTGGACGAGCTATTGTGGATGAGGGAGCCTCTACTTGTGTCATGTCCCTGGCATGCTGGAAAGCTCTAGGATCCCCAGAGCTGGTCCCATCAACCACTTTACTTACTGATTTCGATGGACGGTCTTTCCATCCACATGGTATCTTGCTAGCTTTCGAGATTAAGTTGGCAGGCAAAGCGGTCTCTGTTGAAGTTGAAGTGATTGATGCCCCCTTGGACTATAATTTGCTTTTGGGGAGGAATTGGACTTATGCAATGACTGCTGTTGCATCGGCTGTTCTTTGTGTCGTAGTATTCCCACATGAGGGAAAGTTGGTTACTGTTGACCAACTTGATTTTACTCGAAAGGGCCGTTTAGAGTCTAAAGATTCCAACGTACCATTGGTTGATCAGGCCAAGCTTGCTCAGAGCTTGGGGGCTGGATTGTATTCATCTTTGATGGGCTCATTTGACATCCCAGCCCCGGTTAACTATATCGGTTCCACTAGTGTGGGGAATTCCATCACTTCAGTGGTGGATAGGACTGATCCTTGGGTTCTCCCAACCCCCCAGGAACCAGAAGTGCCCTTGTCAGTGGTGGAAGTGGCATATCAAGCTATTACCCAAGCCACTGCTGATTCTATTACAAATCCTCTTTCAGTCTCAGATGATCTGGAAGAAGTTTATATGCCTGCATGGGCAGAGAACTCTTTACATTCCATAGATTGCTTAGAAACTATTTTACCTTCCGATGAAGCCATTCTGGAAGCTATGTGTAGTCGTGATAAGATATGTGAGGATCTTCATCACCGGTCTTATTTCCTTCCAGAGCTAAGAAAGATCGAAAACCAGGAGTTCCACGTGAGACTGCCTGGAGATGTTGATGTACCTCTGAACCCTTTTCCTAGGGAAAGGGTGTTTGCCGAGGGGAATATGGCAAACATTTCCGCTACTATACCAATCAACATTTTCGTCAACCCAGATGTCGTGGAAAACATCTATATAGGAGCAAACTGCTCTCCAGAGGAGATTGCTATCTATACGGCCCTTTTCAAGGAATTCCGCGATATCTTTGCCTAGTCATATGAGGAGATGCCAGGCATTGATCCATCTATTGTCCAACATGAGATCCGTACCTACCCTGATGCCAAACCAGTTTGGCAGAAATTACGCCCCGTGAACCCACGTAAAGCGGCGGCTATGAAGGCAGAGGTTGAGAAGCTCTTGAAAGCTGGTTTTATATATCCTATTGCTTTGACTGAGTGGGTGTCCAACCCAGTTCCTGTTGACAAAAAGCAAGGGACTATTCGCGTCTGTACTGACTTTCGAGACCTTAACAAAGCTTGCCCCAAGGACAATTACCCCACACCATTCATTGATCAGATCATTGATGCATGTGCGGGGAGTGAAGTCTTTTCTTTTATGGATGGTTTTGCCGGCTACAATCAAATCCAAATCAAACCGGAAGACCAACATAAAACTGCTTTTATTTTCCCTTGGGTTACATTCGCTTATAGAAAAATGCCCTTTGGATTGAAAAATGCAGGGGCAACCTTTCAAAGAGCCATGAACTTTGCTTTTCATGATATAAAAGCCATTGTCGAGCCTTACCTAGATGATCTACCTGCACATTCTCGCAAGAGGATCCAACATCCTGATCATTTGAGGTTGATTTTTGAGAGATGCAGATACTACAAAATTCGCTTGAATCCCCACAAGTGCGTTTTCTGCGTCGAGTCAGGGAGACTACTAGGATTCATTGTTTCTAGCAGGGGCATTCAGGTGGATCCCCTAACAGTAGACGCCATTGTAAATTTTCCTCCTCCTCGCACACTCAGGCAACTTCAGAGTCTACAAGGAAAGTCTAACTTCCTTCAACGTTTCATAGTTAATTATGCCAAGATCACGAAAGGTTTCATGCGCCTGCTTAAACAGGACACCCCATTTGTATGGGATGAAGCTGCACAACTAGCGTTCGAGGCATTGAAGAAAGCCTTATTGTCGGCTCCTTTATTGCGCCCGCCAGACTATTCTAGGGACTTTATATTGTATCTGGCTGCATCGGAGTCCACAATTGGAGTAGTGTTAGTTCAGGAAAATGACAAGCTCATTGAGCATGTTGTGTATTATCTTATTCATGCTTTGGTTGGGCCTGAGCTTAAGTACTCTCACGTCGAGAAGTTAGCCTTAGCGGCCATCTACGCTGTACAGAGGTTACGGCACTACATCTTACTGAGGACCACTACTGTAGTGGCGGATGTAAACCCTTTCCAATATGTTTTATCCTGACGCATTGTTGGGGGAAAATTCAACAAATGGATAGTCATTCTCCAAGAGTTTGACTTAGTTTTCCAATCCGCTAAATCCAAAAAGTCCTTAGTGTTTGCTGAGCTTATAGCAGAATTCCCTACGGAAGACGATGTAGTGATTCAAGATGATTCATTCCCAGATGAGCACATCTTCCTTATAACCACCTCTGATCCTTGGTACGGAGATATTCTCATATATCTCCAGACTTCGAAGTGTCCTACCGCATACTCTAGGGAAGACCGACGTAAGTTAAGACTTCATGCTAAAAACTACCTCATAATAGGAGATACTTTATATCGAAGAGGGGTAGATTCTGTCTTGCGTCGCTGCCTTACTCATGAGGAAGCGGAGGTTGTCCTAAATGATTCTCATAGTGGAGCATGTGGGGGTCATTTATCTGGGTTAGCGACGGCCCAGAAAATCTTACGTGCCGGTTATTTCTGGCCCTCAATCTTTAAAGATTGTGTGGAAGCAGTAAAGCGCTGTCACCCTTGTTAGCTATTCACCACAAAAATGTGGTCGCATCCTGCTCCCTTGTTTCCCGTCGTCTCGGTAGGCCCCTTCATGAAGTGGGGGATTGATTATATGACATGCAACCCAGCCTTGGCTGGGGGGCACAAATACATCATTGTCGCTGTCGACTATTTCACCAAATGGGCAGAGGCAATGCCTACTTTCAAGGAGGACGGGGAAACAACAACTTTCTTCGTTTTCAATCAGATTATTGCTAGGTTCGGTATTCCAAAGGTGATTGTCAGTGACCATGGCAGTCATTTTCAAAATAGCATGATGACAGAACTAACCTCCATGCTCGGATTTCGACAAGAACACTCTTCTCCCTATTATCCGCAAGCAAATGGTTAGGTTGAGGCTGTGAATAAGACTTTAAAGACCATTCTTAAACGTACTATTAATACAGCCCGCTCCAATTGGCATATTATGTTATACCCTGCTCTTTGGGCTTATCGAACCAATGTCAAAACTGCTACGGGTTTTTCCCCCTTCCAACTCGTTCACGGGGTGGAAGCTATTACTCCGATTGAATGCGAAATCCCATCCTTACAGATAGCTATTCATGTGCTTCCTAATACGACTGAGCTTGAAGAATGGTTGTTACACTTAGAACACCTTAATGAACAGTGTAGAGATGCGCTGACCGCGAACCAGGCTCACAAAAATAGGGTTAAAGCTCAATACGATAAATCGGTCAAGCCTAGAATTTTCTCTGAAGGGGAACTTGTCTTGCTCTGGGACCAAGATAAAGAACCCCTGGGGGTAGGTAAGTTCAAGGCCATGTGGTTAGGACCCTATGTCATGTCTAAAGTCTTGAGTAAAGGCGCATATGAATTAATGGATTATGATGGGAATAAGCTGCCTAAGCCTAGAAATGGGCTCTACCTGAAGAAGTACTACGCTTAGGCCTAACACTTTTTCTTGTATATTAGTGTATGTATTTTATGTACATTAGGTTGTTAGTTTTGTTTTTTATACGATCTGCTTGTGGTTGCAGATGTCTTCCGGAATGTATGTATGTTTTGCTGATGGCGCCAGCCGTCACACTTGTAACCTGGCTTCGACAGCATGGGTTATCTATTCTCCCATAGGACAGCTTGTTGCCGCGGGAGGCGCTTGCTTGGGTCCTGCCTGTAATAATGTTGCTGAATATAGGGCGGTTATTGAGCTTTTATTGGACGCGTTGTCACGTGGTATTACCCAACTTGAGGTCCGTTTGGATTCCCATATGGTGGTTTCCCAACTCAACCGAGCTTATCAGGTACGAAACCCTACATTGTTACGTCAGTTCATGAGAATTCGTTCATTGGAAAGGAATTTTGAAGTTATTACTTTTAATCATATTCCAAGGAGCCAAAATTCATTACCTGATGCATATGCAAATTACATTTTAGATTGGCATCTCACACATAATTCATAAAATTAGACAGCAAACACATAAAAAACATTTGTAAATATACTGACAACCAAACACAATATATATATATGTAAATATCTGTTCATACAATAGATAGGTCGAGTCTGATCCGTAGATCCCAAAATATCCAAAATATACAAAAATATGGATCGTACTCCATCAAAATGCCCTAAAACTATGACTGTCCGCCGTGACCACTAGGACCTGGCCGGTCCCCGTCATCTCTGCGCCCCCTGGCCTCCTCAGCCTCCTCGGCTGCAGCTGCCTCGACCGCATCCCTGTAGACCACTACTGCCCTAGCTACCCATTTGAAAATACGTAGCCAGGCTGGGGGCACCCCAACGACGAACTCCTGCATGACTGCAGGGAGATGCTCTATACGTATAGTGGGTACCCGCTCGGTAAGCCTAGTCAGCTTCGCCTCGAGTACCTGGATCAGCCCAGGATCTCCTCCTGCCACAGGACGTACGAAGGTACGTGGGTGCCCTGCAGGGCGGACCGGTCCAATATCTGCATTTTGACATATGAGTAGGGTCAGACTTGTGCATATGTATATATCATACTATTAAAAAAATTTATAAAAATTTAATAATGATAAAAATTAAAAAGACTTACCCATCTCTCCCCATGCTCCTCCTGGAGGGAGGACTAGGTCTGGATCACTTCATAAATCTAATCCGGCATATGGGAACTGCTCCAATGCGGGCACCTGACGTTCCCACCATGTGTAGAAATCATCGTCATACATACTCTGTACTACATCTCCTCCTCCGTGACGGAGGAAGATGTCACCCCACCTACTCAGCCTCGGCTGACGTGGATGTCTGACCTCTAAGGGTATCGCAGGACTCATAGCCGGCACCCTCTCAAAGAAGAACGCAACCAATATGCTAGCATACCCGAAGTTCTTCCCTCTCCCTCTCCTGCAATCGGATAATTTCCTCTTCATAAGAGGGGCAATTCCCGAGCACCAGTCATATAGGGTGCCTCTGAAACAATCAACTGCCACTCTCATCTGAGTCCTGGTGGCATGATGTAGTCCTGATGCCCTTGGAAGTCTAACCACAGTACTGGTTAATACCTGTAATGTAAAGTCCTGTATGTCTGCGATGTGAATGCTACTGCCCTTCTTCTGTGTCCCTGGTCTGCAGAATACGTCAACATAGTTCTGGACACTCAAGGGGTCACCACCCCTGCCAGTGCCCTCTAGGTTCACCGGGGCTCCCCGATGTGATAATCCAGTAATGAAGTAAATGTACTCTACGGTCAACTCCAATGTCTCACCTTGGATACTAAACATCCCCAGGTCATGGTCCCAATAGTTGATCAAGAACTCTAGTATGCGGACATTGGCCCGCATAGGTGATGTACAAAAAAACTTGAATAGCCCACTATTCCGCAATGCTTGGATAGTAGGTGGGCTTTGGAGAGCCTCTTGGTCCATTTTCTCATGTTCCCACTCCCTCCACTCCAGCACCATGTTTTCCTGACAAAAAATATACAGTTTAATTCAGTAATTCATCATCAAAATTCAAAAATTTGAACCATTTTCAAAGCATTTATCTTTAGCGCAGTATGCGCGACTGTCCATTGGGACAGGTCGCGCATCATGCGCGGCTTCCTTATGCAGCAGCCCGCGCATGAAACGCGTATGCGCAACTTTCATGCGTGGCAACTCGCGCATGCATTCTGCCATCTTTTAAACTGATGAATTAAAATGAATTGACCATTAAAATTAAAATTTGTTTGGATGAAATTAAAGAGCACAGGGTGTAGATTTACCTGACACTGACGGATCTGAATTCCACCGGTCCAATTGTCCACAACGAGCAATCAAAGATAGAGGGTAAAATGCTCCCTTTTGGTTCAAAAAGTGAAATGGTAAGAAATGTTTTTTTTTTCAATCTATTTATAGAAAAATTATTTCACAAAGTGGGTTTTTTCTATAGGTTGAAACGTTAATTGATTAATACCATCCCTTTTTGTGCCTTGGAACAGGTTATTAACTATTTCAAAGTGTTGATGCTTCTATAGGGTGGTTTTTTCTCTTTCCAACACATGTTGGCAAATTATCATCCACATTAACCTTAGTATACAACATTTTTCCACGGACTATGGTATTCTAAGCCATTAGTCCCTTGTCTCTACCATTGTTCTTCCGTGGCTAGGATCCCTATTTCATGAGTATCATCCTTATATGCCATTGCCAGCCTTTGATACTCATTTCCGTCACTGTTTCAGGCCCAGGGGTTTCCTCATAGCTATTTTTCACACCAAATAGAGCTTCATATGAATCTCTCTTTACAAGCTATCCCGTTATAGGACTCCCCACCTTATGGAGTTTCTTTAGGCCTAGGTCTGACTCCTTAAAAATAGACTTGACTGCCGAGTTATCTCGTCCATTCAAGCTCGTTAAGAATATGTGAACAGGCATTCGCATGGTGGTAGGTTATCTCTTTCTCGGCCCATGCGGAATAGTACGAGAAAGGATCCCTCTCTTTTCTTCGAAATTGAGAAGAGTATTCTCAGGTATAGGTTTATCACTTTTCCGGACCTGAGGGAGTAAATTTACGGAAAAGGAACACCCGGTTTGAGCTTACTTTTTCTTTTTCGTGCTCTGGACCTAAACATGAAAAAGATTCCGAGTGTACTTTGTGTCTTTGTCATGCTCGTTAAACACTAAAGAACAAAGCAACGATTTTATTGTTGTAAGCCCCATTTCTCGTAACCAACTGGATCTTTCCGAGTGATCTTGCTTTCCTTCACACTCGTAAAACTCAAGCTATTTATGCTGTTATGGAAGGAGTGTTGGGTAGGTGGTAATTTAACCTTTTTCGGACCTCCCCGACTAAGTACGAAAAAGGTTCACCTTTTCTTCTTCGGAAGTTAAGAGAGTTATTTTGAGGTTTGTTTTATACTTTTTCGGCCTTAAGAGACTAAATTGGACGAAAAAGGACCCCCCTGGAGTCTTCTTTGGCGTTTTCAGACTCTCTAAATATGAAAGCACCAAACGAGCATGTACTAGTTTGGGCTCGTTAAATCCACGGATCAGTGTATCAAGCATTATTTTCCCGTCTCTTCAAGCTTGTTAAAAAACGAAGAGGGAACCGAGTTGGATTTCCTGGACTCGTTAAAACTTAACAGGGAAGGAAAGGAAGAATTTTTCTCTTGTTTTCAGTAATGGCAGCATGTCATCCTTGAACATAGCACTCTTTGTTTTTCGATATCCATGTTTAAGTGTCCATTTGTGTTCATCTATCACTTCGAGTTTTCTGAATCCTCCTCTTGTCCATTATACCTGGGGAATCTGATCATGTCTCCTACATGGTAGATAAGTCTAGTCGTCCTATCTATCTATTATACGCTGCCTTGGGTCATCTCTGTGTCGTGCTCATTGTTCAAGGATTCTTCCCACTATCTGATTTCTAGCCTGATCCAATCACCGTTATATCTGTTATCCTTTTACTTGTGTCTACCTTCTTTTGCCCAGTTCCTAGTCACTCTTGTGATCCGTTGGAGGATCTATTGCCTTCCCTATCACAGTATGGTTTGGTTTCAGCACTTCCTGATGACGACGACCTAGAGTTTGACGGTAGTACCTCTGGATTCACTTTCATCATTGGTGAACTCCTTTGCTTCAGTTGTCAATTATCATCTATTGGTTGACAGACTGTTGAATCCTCTCCATGTTCGACTTCAACTTACCCTTATTCACATGGCTTGGATTGTATTTGGTTCTTTTGGATCTTGTATGAAGACCTTAGTTCCTCACTTATGAACTAAGTTGCGCAAGACTATGTTCCGTTTCTATATCCAGCTTCCAGATCTTTGAAGACTCATCATTGTTATATCGTGGATTTGATCCACCTTTGTACATACGTGGTTTTACCCGTATTATATGATTTCCTCTTATCTTGTAAAGGAGCTAGTGTTCCAGTAAATTGAACATAGCATCCTCAGATATAGCTTTGTATATGACATTATTATGTATTGGTTTCAGGTACTCCTTCTGCTCTACTGGACTTCTGAGTTTCTCCAGAGTTAGTATTATAATGTATTTTGGCCATCGTTCCCCTCTGACCTCACACATTAGGGGGCATCGGTTATACAGCTGATTGGCACCTCTCCGTCCGAGTGCTGACATCCCTCAGGTCGGCACACAAAAGGACACTTATGGATTGAGGTTTGCCTAGTTTCATTATACCTTGTTTGATGATGAAATACATTGCCTATATGCCCAGCTGTTTACTTTTCTATTTTTAGATTTTGAGTGCATGCGCGACTATCTCTATTGGCATCTCGCGCATATACGTGAGTATTATGTTCAGCAGGTCGTGCATACATCTATGTGCGGGTTGCAATTGTATAGAGTCGTGCATCATGCGCGGGTTACTTTACTACAGACCCGCACATGGTTTCCTCAAAATTAGTTTTTAAAAACACGAGTTGATGGGAGATTAGTTGTTTCATTTACCTTAATCCCATTAACTTCTATAACCTCCCTAACCTTCGAGAACTACCTCATTTTCATCCATATAAATAGAGGCCTTGGGGAGGGTGTTGGATATTCATACTTGGAGAGCAAAGTTATGCTGGTGGATTTTCTACAGATTCTTTGGAGCAGAGAAACTCAGAGTCCTTTGGTGACAGAGGAGTCCCTTGTTCAGACATTGGGTTGTAACCTAAACTCCCTCTATTATTGTTAATAAAGCAGAGAATTTCTTCCATATTGTGTTTCGTGTGTTGTAGATTGGTGAATGTTTTCATTTCAGTTTAATATGTGATTTGCCTAACCTGCATCTTTATATATGGATCATACTGTATTTGGAAGAATCTTTGTTAACAGGTGAAGGAGGAATTATCCTGAAGATTTTGGAAGTGGATCAGAGAGGAAGAAGCTAGCTTGGATCAACCTTCGTATTTCACAAGTAAGTTCCTGCTACTTTCCTATTCCTATTCTGTGCTTCTAGAATCAATTTGTCTGCAAGGTCTTAGTATGTTGGTAACCCCCCAGACCTAGGTTATTAGGTGAATTATCCTGTACAACACCTCCCCAAAATCGAAGTTAGGGATAAATTTCAAGGCATTTGGGTGGACAGATCTCTAGAAAAGAAAAACCCTAATTTGCTCCTAATCTAGTACTACAGGATTTCAGCTCCAAATCCAAATCTGACATCTTGACCTAGTAAGATCTAAATCTTTTGTATTTCAATTTGAGGTTCTTAGTTTAAGATGTCTTATCATACCAAGCTTGATGAAAATCTTGATGGAGATGATAACTTCCGAGCCTGGAAGTATAGGATCTTCCTGGTCCTGGAAGAAAATGAGTTAGACTCCTACATCCATGAGGAGGTTCTAGTTCCAGAGGGAGATGAGGCTAACGCCTTACATAAGAAGAATATGGTTATGGAAAAGAGGATCATTGCTGATTCTATCAAGGATCACCTTATCCCACAGGTGTCCTCCCTCAAGACACCTAAAGCTATGTTTGATGCCCTAACCAAATTATTTGAAGGGAAGAACATAAACCGGAAGATGACTCTAAGGAATCAATTGAAGAATGTGAAGATCCAGAATGCAGAGACCATCCAATCTTACTTCACAAGGGTTTCTCAGATCAAGGAACAATTAGAAGTAGTAGATGAAGAAGTGGAGAATGCAGAAATTGTGATGACCACCTTAAATGGTCTCCCCAGGACATGGGACTCTTTCATTCAAGGGATCTATGCTAGAAATAAGTTAGTCAAGTTCAATAAACTGTGGGAAGAGTGTTCTCAAGAAGAATCTTGGATAGCATCTTGAGAAGAGAAGATGGGAAGTGAAGATCAAGCTCTCAAAGTACAATCCAAGAAGTCTAGATCTAGCCATCAGAGAAGTAAGTACTCTCATCATATAAATAACTCTAGAAATCCTAGATATAGGTCTAAGTACATTTGCTATACAGGTGAAGAAAAAGGACACTTTGCTAGAGATGGTCCTAAGAACAAAAGTAGCTCTCACAAGAAGAAGGGACACAAGAAAAGACATCATGCTCATGCTGTAGAGGATGATGAACCTTCATCAAAGAGAACCAAATATGAAAGTGAATATTCTTCAAGCGAGGATAAATATGTTTTGATCTCCTCTCTCACAGGTAACATTACTCATGGAAGTGATGATTGTCTTATAGATAGTGGGGCTTCCAAACATATGACTGGATTCAAGGAATCCTTTGTGAAACTCTCAGTACATGAATCACCTCACAAGGTGAAGCTAGGAGATGACTACCAATATCCAATAAAAGGTAGTGGGGAATATTCATATAAGCTAGACTCTGGAAAGTCTATAACAATGAAGGAAGTTTTGCTTATGCCAAGACTCAAGAAGAACCTTCTCTCCATATCATCATTGGATGCAAAAGGAATGAGGGTTGCATTCATAGATGGTCAAATCATCATGTGGCCAAAAGGAAAGACTATTGATGATGCAATAGTGATTGGTGAACAAGAAAAAGGTTTGTACAAATTGAAGGGCCATCCAGAACAAGCTTTGGTCCATGACATAGTAGAGCCAAGTGAACTTTGGCATAGAAGGCTTGCACATGTGCATTACAGAGCACTACCTCTTCCAAGAAAAGCTATTGAAGGTCTTCCAAAAATGCAAGGAAAACATTATGGGGTCTGCAAAGGATGTGTGAAGGGAAAGAACACAAAGAAGACATTTCCAAGTAGCGAAAGCAAAGCAAAAGGAATCTTGGAAATCATCCACTCTAATGTATGCGGTCCTATGTCATCAAGCTCACTAAGAAGGTATGCATATTGTGTTTCTTTTATTGATGATTTTTCTAGGAAGACATGGGTTTACTTCATGAAGAACAAAGATCAAGTATTCAACAAATTCAAGGAATTCAAAGCCTTGATCGAGAACCACACTGAAAAGAAGATCAAGAATTTTCGATCAGATAATGGTGGAGAATTCACTTCAAATGAATTCAAATATCTATGTAAATAATCAGGGATTAAGAAGGAGTTGTCCACTCCTTATAATCCTCAATAGAATGGGATTGCAAAATGGAAGAACAGAACTATCATGGAAGCTGCAAGAGCTATGCTTCATGATCAAGATCTTCCTATGCATCTTTGGGTAGAAGTTGCTAGAACAACGGTGTAAGTACAGAACCATACTCCACATAGAGTACTTGAGAACAAGACTCCTAAAGAAGTCTTCTCTGGCAAGAAACCAGAAGTCAGCCATCTCAAAATATTCGGTTGTCCTGTGTACATATACATTCCAAAAGAGAAGAGAACAAAATTAGATCCTTCAGGAAAGAAGGGCATATTTATGGGATACTCTAAAAGCTCGAAGGCTTACAGAATATTTTTACCAGGATACAAGAAGATTGACATCAGCAGGGATGTGACATTTGATGAAGACAAAGCTTACAAAAAATCTAGAAAGAGACCCGTTGAAGAACCTGAAGAAGCAGAAGCACCCAAAATTCATGACACAACCATGAACGAAGAAATTCAAGAAGAAGATCGAGAATTTGAAGAACCACAATGACCTGTAGATCCACCTCTAGAGAAGAATCCTCATAAGAGGAAACATACTTGGGTATGAGAACTTATCCAAGGTGCGGAAAGATATGGGGCTCCAGAAGAGAATCACATAGAAAGAAAGAGGACCAGATCCTGCTCCGGGTATGTATCTTTACTATGTGATTTCATTGACAAAGAACCTTCCAGTTATGAAGAAGCGGCATAACGGAAAGAATGGAAGGATGCTATGATCAAAGAATATCAATCGATCATCAAGAACGATGTTTGGGATGTTGTCCCAAGACCAGAAGGGAAGTCAGTTGTAACTTCCAAATGGATCTACAATATCAAGCATGCTGCAGATGGTAGCATTGAAAAATATAAAGCAATATTTGTAGCTCGGGGTTTCTCTCAGAAAGAAGGAATAGATTATGAAGAAACCTTTTCATCTATAGCGAGATACACTTCCATCAGATTAGTACTAGCTCTGGCTGCAGTGATGAAATGGAAGATACACCAAATGGATGTCAAGACTACTTTCCTGAATGGTGTAGTAGAAGAGGAAGTGTATGTGGAGCAGCCACTCAGTTTCGAGACACATGACAAGGAGTCTCATGTATGCAGATTGAAGAAAGCCCTATATGGTTTGAAACAGGCACCCAGGAATTGGTACGATAGAATTGATAGCTTTCTATCCAGTTTGGGCTTTACCAAGAGTAAAGCAGATTCCAACCTGTACTACAAGATTGAAGATGGAAACCCAGTGATGCTTCTACTATATGTAGATGATCTGTTTGTAATAGGTATGGATGGGTTGATTACTGATACGAAGAGAAAGCTTGTTGTTGAGTTCAAAATGAAGGACTTGGGTATGATGCATTATTTGTTAGGTATGGAGGTGTGGCAGAGTATGGATGGAATATTCCTTGGACAAGGGAAGTATGAAGTAGAGATCTTGAAGAGGTTTGGGATGATGGACTATAAGGCTATGGCCACACCTATGGCATCGAACCTGAAGCTATTGAGTGATGCTTCATTAGAGTCAGTTGATGCTACGGTGTATCGTCAGATGATTGTGTCCTTGATGTACCTGATGAACACGAGACCAGAAATTTGCTTTGTTGTGAACACTTTGAGCTAGTTCTTGACAGATCCAAGAAATGTTCACTTGATTGCTACAAAGCATATTCTAAGGTACCTGAGGGGTACATTTTATTTTGGGCTCAAGTATGAGTTGAATCAGAAGATTAACCTAGAGGGTTATGTCGATTCAGATTGGGTAGGCATTTCCATCGATAGGAAGAGCACTTCAGGATGTTGCTTTAGTATGGGATCAAGTGTGATCTCTTAGTTTAACAGGAAGCAATCCTGTGTGGCACTGAGTATAGCTGAAGCAGAGTATGTCACAGCTTGTTTAGCTAGTTGTGAGGTAGTATGGCTGTGGGAGCTACTGTCTGATATATTTGATCTCCAATTAGATGCTACTTGTATACATTGTGACAACCATAGTTGCGTGAAGTTGTCAGAGAATCTAGTGTTCCATGACAAGTCGAAGCATATCGAGATCAAGTATCACTATATCAGGGATATGGTGCAAAGGGGAGCAGTGGAGCTCCAGTATGTTGGGATGGAGGAATAGATAGCTGATGCATTAACGAAGCCATTGGCTAGGTTGAAGTTCAAGTACTTCATGGAGAAGCTTGGTGTTCTCCAAATCGAGGTTTCCTCCAAGAGAAAGTGATGAGACCCATGGTCATTCTGACATGGTGAGAGGATTGGTTCCTTCCATGGTTAGATGTAAGGGCTGAGACATTCTGTCATGGTGAGAGGATTGGCTCCTTCCATGTCAGATATGAGTGTTGGACATTCTGTCGAGTAGGACAGATGTAAGGGAAACTTCCATTCTAGGAATGGAGGCACCTGGTCAGTTACCAGGTAGCTCAGTCTAGGAATGGGGGCCATTCTAATGCGATGGGAGGATTAATTCCTCCATGATCAGATGTGAGTGAATGCCCTTTTCAATGCGGTTCTTTGTGCATGGTTAGTTTGTAAGTGTAGACGCCTTTCCAATGCAGTGCTTCGTGCATGGTCGGTTTGTAAGTGCTAAGCCCTTTTCGATGTAGTGCTTCGTGCATGGTCAATTTGTAAGTGCTGAGCCTTGTCGAAGCGGTGCTTTCGAGCATGGTCAACTGTAAGTGCTGTGCCTTTCTAATAGGATGAGGTCAAATATACGTTCATAGCATTTTCGATGCGGTGTGCTTGCACATGGTCGGATATAAGTGCTGAGCCTTTCTGACAAGATGAGGTTAGATGTGAGTGTTGGGCCTTTCTGATAGGATGAGGTCAGATGTGAGTGCTGAGCATGCCTTTCTGACAAGATGAGGTCAGATGTAAGAGCTGGGTGGGCCATTCTGACTTAAGTGTCATATATAAGTGCTGATGAAGACCTACATGAAGGGTAGGCCTACAGGATTGACTCTATAGAACTTCTTGGGATGAGAAGAATAGAGATAGCACCATTATGAGATAGCATATGATGATGATCCAGATTTGATGATGATCTAGATCAAGTGATCCAGATGAGATGATCCAGACTTGATGACGATCTAGATCAAGTGATGATCTAGTTGTGATGATGATCCAAATGAGATGATCCAGACTTGATGATGATCAAGATCGAGTGATGATCTAGCAGTGATGAGCTAGTAGTCATGATGATGCAGATCCTGTGATAAAGAAGAAGAAGATGACTTGAATACTCGAAGATGAAGAAGACTTGTAGAAGAAGATGACTTGAAGACTCAAAGACGAAGAAGACTTGAATACTAAGAAGACTTGAAGATGACGAGATGATCTAGTTGATGTAGAGAAGAAGACTAGTGCTGAAAATTGTGTCGAAAGAATACCTTCCTAGTTAAGAGGGAGTGTTGATGTATTTGTAACTTCAGAATGTATTCATCTATGTATCTTATGTCTTGTAACCTGATGTTTATTCTGGGATGTATCTATTATGTAATTGAGTCATGTTGTCATTCCCTGATGTTCTGATCGGGAGGATCTATAATGTAAACAAGTCCTGTCAAGTCATAGTGGGTAACCCTCCGATTGTCTAAGGGTTAAAGTCCCCACAATTCTGGAGCACTAGGGTTATTAGACTCTCCTAGTATAGGTCAGCCCTAGTAGGGTTTTACTCATGCCGAGATTAGTATAAATAGAGAACTGGAGTCTCTATTTATCACACAACTCATACACACTCAAGTGTAGCACATAGTTGAGGAAGGAGAAAACACTGGGGCTAGATAAGAAGAAGGATACTGTTGTCGGAGATCACTTACTGTTTTGTGATTTTCTATTTTGGTGCTGATTCTATCTCTGAGGAATTTGCGAGGTTTTCTCCATTTATGGTTTCCCCGAGGAAAAACACTGTGTTCATTTCCTCTTGTGTTTGATTGTTGTGCTTGTTATTTTCTCAGTTGAAGATCCTAATAATGTGAGCTTAATGTTGAAAAACTAACAAAGGCAGTATTCTCTTGGTCATCTGGGTGCACAGCAACTTGGTTGTATCTAGATAAGCCATCAAGGAAGGACATGACCATGGCACTCGAGACTCTCTGCAGCAGATGTTCCATCTTAGGCAGTGGATAGTTTTCTTTTTTGGATCACTTGTTCAGGTTTCTAAAATCCACACACAACCTGATTTCTCCATTTTTATTTCTCACCACTACTAGATTTGCAATCCACTTGGAATATCTGATGGGGATTATGATCTTGGCTTTGAGGAGCTTGTGGATATATTTCTCAATCACTGGTAATAGAAGGGTGCTGATGGGTCTTAGCTTCTGTTTGAAAGGAATTGTGTCCTTCTCCAAAGGAATCTTGTGCTGGATGATGTTGTGGTCATATGTTTTCAGGTCACTATACTCCCATGCAAAGACACCAGCAAACTCTTTTATTAAGTTGCAATATTCAGACTTATGTTCAGTAGTCAGCCCAATGAATAGATTTATCAGTTTTGGATGGCTTTGGCTGCCTATGTTCAGCTCTTGGATGGCAGGATCTAGCTCCCTTTTGGTAGGACTGAAAGGGATGTAATTGTGGTCAAACAGTTCTTCCAATGGTACTAGAACTCAGGTTATGTAGTTGCTGGGCAATTGGACTATATTCTGCTTAGTCACTTTATCTTTTAACTTGAGCCGTTTGGATTCCACCACGTTAAGTTTTTCTCGGTCTATGTGTATGTCAAAGAAATCACCTACTAACTGAAGGAATTTACTAAGCTCCCCATCATATTCAAACACCCTCCAAAATTTTACATTATCTGGTAGAGAGGGTCTGTACTTGACCTGAACATCATAGCTAAGTCTAGGGGGTAAAGGGGGAACAAACAGACTTGCAGAGACAACCAAAGAATCAGTCAGGTGATTCAAATCCCTAGGAATATATGACAGTTCAAAAAACATAAAGGAGTCTCTAAGTTTCCATACCTCATCCCTGTAGGCCTTCAATCTAATATTTTTCATCTGAAAAGTGTTGTTTACCTGTTGTATGATGAGGTCTGCGTCCCCAAAAATCTTCACGCACATGATCCCCATCTCCTTGGTCGCTTTAACTCCGAGCAGTAAGGCTTTGTACTCTGCTACGTTCTTGGTGGTTTTTAAATTGAGCTCATAAGATAAGTCAATGTTCTCGTTAGCTGGGGAGATCAAGACTATACCCGCGCCTACTGAGTTCTTAGCACTTTCCCCATCGAAATACATGGTCCATATCACTTTTGTGATTTCTTCTAGCTGTGGATGGGTGGGCTCAGTGAGTTGAACTGACGTCTACTGATTATCATCAATTTGCAAAATACAGGATCCGAAATCAGTGTCCACAGTGTAAATTGGGTGATTCACTGAGCGACTCTCTTTGCTTATGATGTATGCTAGCTGATTTTCTCTGTACAACCACTTAATTTCCCCTCCAAACATGGGAATGGTAGCATATGTGAGATCCATCTGGAGGGTGCCACCTAATATTTTTCTTCACGACCATGACAGCAAGAGGACAAATTTTGGGGGAATATTGGTCACTACGATGTCCATCATTACGCTTTTCAAAGGCAGCTGGGTTAAGTTTACAGCAAGATATTTGATGAGGCCCAAGCATTTTACCTTCCTGGAGTCAAAAGAGAATAAATAATGGTAGGGCTTGGTAATGCTGAGGCCGATCTCATCCATCATAGCTTTTGGCATTAGTTTGTGAGAGGCTCCTAAATCCAACAGACAGTTATGGAGGATTTTATCATGCATGTTCAAGGATATATATAGAATGGTAGGCAGGAGTCCTTTAGGTCTTCAATCACAGGGCCTGGGGTTACAATAGGCTTGTCATCTTGTAGTTTCACGATGTCAGTGTCAATGTGCACCTTGGGATGAAGGGAATGTAGAATGGAGGAATTAAATGCATTGTTCTTCATCAAATCGATTAGAGGGAACGGTATTTTCAATTTTTGAATTTCAGATTCAAGGTTTAAATAATAATGCAACTTATCTGGAAATATTACCTCCTGAGATGTAGGTTTGAGTTGGACATGATCAGGTGTGCCTGAAGGTGCTGGTTTATGCAATGCTTTGGATGGGACAACTACTTTCTTTGGTAAAAAAGCAACCTTTCTAGCAGGCGCAGCAGATTGCTTGATAGGTACAACATTTTTCTTGAGGGGAGAAACCAACCTAGATCTCACTTGGTAACCTTCCTATTTATCAGCCTGATAAACAACCTCTTCAGTGATATGCTCATCAATTAGGGCTTCTTCATATTCTACCTAGGTCAAAAAAGAATAGTCCACCTCATCCTCCATGCAGTGGATATTGTCTTCAGCTTCTCCTTCATCTTCAATGAATTCTGGCTCTTCTTCTAATACAATGTTCTGAAATGGAGCTCTTATCCTCTAGTCTTTCCCTTGATTTCTCTCCCTTTTGAGAATCTGAACATAGGGGTTTCCTCTTCTATAGGGAACAAAATTTGGGTTTTGAGGAGCAAAGTCACTTGGCCCCTTACCCCTCACCGGCATATGTCCTTGGTCCTTCAGTTTTGACATTTCAGCAGTTAGGTTATCTAAGAGTTTGGTCATTTTTTCAATCTTGTTCTCTGATGCAGAAGACCCACCATAGTCTACTGGCTGCTTTCTCCTGTCTACCTTCCCTTTGACCTTATGAGATGCTAGAATTTTTTACTCTACCTCTAGGGAAGTATCTTGCATGAATGATAAGGAGGAATACCTCCTTTCTTTGAGAAGTAGGTAGAAGTCAGAGTCAAAGTCATTTGCATAAGTTATCATAGTTGAGGCACAAGTGGGCTTAATCTTAGTGGGGATCTTGTTGTACATGTTGTTGAATATTTCGGTAAAATTGGAAATAGACTCACCATTTTCTCTTCTCAGGCTGCTGAATTCTATGATATAGTAGAGGTGATCTCTACTTTCTCTGCAATGTTTTAGAAAAATGTCATCTAGGGCCTCTATGCCTACCACTGACCCAACAGGTAGTTCCTTAAACCACTTTCTAGCCTGGCCATCTAGGCTTTGCACAAAAACTCTGGTCCATACATCTTATTTTTCTATATTTATATTTTCAGCATAACTATAAAAATCCTCTAGATGTTCTTCAGTAGTGAAATCCCCTTCCCCTATAAAATTAGGCATATACTTGAGGTAATCCCCGGTAGGAATGGCTGTGAGAGGATTTGGAAAAACAAGGGGTACATACCTAGCTACTAGGATCCTTTCCATCTTGGTCATTTGAGGGGCATCCATATTGGAAATGGGTATGTACAGGGTTGTGGAAGGAAACACTGATGAAAATATTTTCTGAGAAGGAGGTGGTATACTTATCCCAGTGGAGTCACCAGGGATTAGATCTTCACAAGCAGTAGTGCTTGAAGATGCCCAAGCCCTATATTTTTCTAATATAAAAAATTCCTGGGAATTAAGAGTTTCAGCAGAAGAAATAACAACAGAAATATTTCTTGAAATGCCTAATGTAGCGTTTTGTGCAGCACTACTGGTCTGTCTTAGTAAATCCCTAGCTTTCCTCAAGATTTCTTCTGGATTTGAAATAGGTGTTGTTGTTGGCCCCTTTGGGTTTTCTCTCATACTTGGTCTTCTTGAAGCCACCTTATCTCAATGGAGTCACCAGATAGATGATTATAACCATAATGATGTCCAAGCTTTGTCTATTGTGAAAGCATGGATCTATGTCGTCTCCCAGGGAAGCTGAGCTTCAATCTCCTCTCCTCGGCAACGACGCCACTTTGTTATCACTCCAGGAAAATCCTCTAGGTTGTAGCTCGAGGATGCCTAGTAACTTAAAAAAAATTTAGGGTTTTTCTGAATTGGATCAAGTTGGATAACCTATGTAACCTCTCACTCTCAAGACATGCATGAGGCTCACTCAATCACAAGGATTTTAGTTACAACTTGTTCAGTAGTTTGACAAAAAGGTGTAGGGATGGAGAACTCACCAGGATGGCAGACTTACACACATAAAACATGCATATAAATGGCTAAATCCTGCTGAGGATGGTGTTTATAAATCAAATATCACTAAATAACCAATAGGATGACAACTATCAGCCCTTTAATAAATCTAAAAATTAACTAAATGCACATTCAGGAAATAAACATAGTAAAGAAAGAGATGGCTAAACAAATCACAACAAAAGAGCTTATACTTAGAATAAACCAGATGAGATGCTTGATAATGGAATAGGCTCATAAATCCCCAAAGTCGAACCCTTATTCATAAAATAATCATGGGCTTTATAGCCTTTTACAAAATTTACAGATCCTGAAAATCAGATTTGTTTACACAAAAATAATTGAAAGTAATAGTCTTTCCATATTAGGGCTTCAAACCCTTGCTAACGGTTTGTTCATCTACTGTGAATATCTAGTTCACTGAGTGGTCCTTTAATGATTGAAGTGGTCGCTGATCATTCCCACTGCTGGTTCACTGTGAAATTGCTGTCAATAGTCAGTGTATCAATGTTTAACTAAAGTGCCTAGTCTTGTTCAATCCACCTGAAACCTTTTTAACTTTGTTTCCGTAGTCTCCGATCAGAAGCCTTTTCTTCTATCACATTGGTGCCGAAATCCTAACTGCTACCGCTGTTTCAGCACTCCAAATCTCATCCTTGCCACAGTTTCAGTGCTCCAAGTCCCAATGTTTCCGTAGTTTATCGCCTTACCTCCCCGTCGCCCATCGGAGGCTTTTCATTTGGCTCACCGGCGCTCTGAATCTATACTATACCGCTCTCCATCATTGGCTTGTCGATGATTGGGAGATGTGATGGCTAATGCATCGTAGCCCTTTTTTCATGGACGCTGCCGCAGTTTCAAAGGTGAAACTAACTAAATTCATCATTGCCGGGAGTTGATTGACGATGTTTGAATTGGAGCTTTAGCCTCCTATGCTACCGACACTGTGAAGGAGCTTAGTTGTAAACTTTACCGATCCGTAGTCCTTCAGTTTCCCACCATTGTGGCTCCTCATTTAACTATCTTGCCATTGGTTAGTCTTTAGCCTTTCTGACATTGCGGCTCCGTTGTGAACTATTTCACCGCCGGTTAGTCTTTAGCATCTCAGACGCTGAATTTTCCATCTTCTCTCGAAACCCACAGTCTGTATATCTTCTGCCCTTGTGGATCCTTAGAGGACTAATTCACCAACAGTTAGTCTTTATCCCATCCGATCACCGATGTGTTCATCTATTGTTGTGCTATTAGAATGTTTCTTGCCATCGATCGAAAGCCGTAGTCAGTTTTCTTCCCGCTGTTGCAGCTCTTTAGTAGAATAACTTGTCGACAGTTAGTCTATATTTCTTCTAATCACTGATGGTCTTCTATTGTGGCACTATCGGAATGATTCTTGTCATCGATCGGAAACCTTAGTCTATTTTTCTTCCACCGTTGCAGCTCCCCATTTCATTATCTTGGTCACGGATAGTGATTCCGAGTTATGACGCCGAAGTTTCATCTGCTCATGAAGCCCGTAGTTTCTTTTCTTCCGTCGTTGCAGCTACTCAGCGGACTATTTTTCCGTCGGTTAGTCTTGAGCACCTCTGACGCTGACGATTTCCTCTTCTCGCGGAAGCCGTAGTCTATAAGTCTTCCTCCATTTCAGCGTTTTAGTGGACTATCCCACCGATGCTTTTAAAGTTTTTAAGTCCCAAACTGATTTCGTAGGTGCTCAAAACCTCTCACCATCAGAGCCTTTAATCATTATTTTCTCCGCAATTGTGGCGACTTTGGGAACTACCTCGTCGATCTGTAGCCTTTAAAACCTTTGATTGCTATTACAAAATGCTCCAATGGCAGTGAAAATTTTAGCAATACGCTTGAATAATGAAGGGGTATTCCACCTATTATTTTTCTTCCATCTTCTGATGGCTAATGAGATGTTTTGATCCTCTCCCAAGCCACCGAAGCCACATCTTTGTGAAATTTGCATAAAAAATAGAGGTCTTCAAAACTGTTAGTGATCTTCATATCCTTCATTGCATCATTTAAATTCTTCATTGTATCAAAAATAAATTTATTTTATTTTGGGAGATAACAGAAACTATGTACAATGATTCTTCAATCATCTTAAATAATCTTTACAAATCAGTTTGAATATCCTCAAAAGATGGATCTGATAACCTCTTTTCCTATCTCAAATCTGAATTTGTGAGGTGGATGGAAAATGTAGAAATATATGGAAATATGCTACTCAGAGATTGACCTATATCTATCAAGTAAAAACATATTTTAGAAAATTGAGATATTTTATTGTTCTTTGGTTTGTTATGAGAACAAAACTCTCTCAATTATTTGAAATTCATTTTCATTTTCCCGACATCTGTATTTCAAAAACATGTGTCAAACAGGGGAATTCTGAGACCTGAAATTTAGGGATCAAATATGGATTCGATTCTCCCAATATGTGACACCTATAGGAAAAATGAGAGAATTTATTGTTATTTGGTTTGTTATGAGCAAAAACCTCTCTCAGTTATTTGATATTGGTTTTCATTTTCCCGACATCTGTATTTCAAAAACATGTCTCAAACAGGGGAATTATGAGATCTGAAATTTAGGGCTCAAAGATCGATTTGATTCTCCCAATATGTGACACCTGTAGGAAAATAGATAGAGGTTATTGTTATTTGACATTTCAGTCACAAAAATCGCCGACCATTTCTCAAAATGACCCTCCAGTCACCCAGGATAATCATTTGAAAATGATGACTCAACATAGTAAAAACGCCACATTCCTGAAAACGTTGCCTCATCTTGCAGGGGAATTTTGACTACCTTCCCAAGATCTAAATTAATATTTGAAAGTACCATTGGAAATATGAGGATTTTTAGTTGTCAATCAACTATTTGTGCATGTAAAAAGGCCTCTCCAGGGCTGAGAAAATTAGTTTTACGAAGGCAGTTTATCATTTGAAAAACCTGTGATTTCGGTGGCTAAGATAGCCCCGAATTTTACATTTAAGCTACCGAAAGATAGGATTTCAGTGGCTAATGAAGAATTGAAATGTTCTCCTAAGTCACCAAAACCTGTATTTTGACCTTTTTGAAGAAAAAACAAAATCCATTTTTTTTCAAACTTTATTACATACCTAAAGCTCTAAAAAATGAGCCAAAATAAATTTAGAATTTTATTTTTCAATGACTTCCAATCACCTAAAATAAACAAACTTGAATATTTTATTTGAGGAGATAACAAACCCTTTAGTGGCTCGAAAACATGTTGATGCAAGATGATAATATATTGCAAGTTAGGGTGAATATTTGGTGTTGGAATTTCCATGACTTGCATTACATTGAACTAAACAATGACACGTGAGTGGCCTTTCTTTATTAATTTATCCATACAATGGGAATATATAATATTACAAGAACCAAAGTTAAATATGTTGAGGTGATGTGTGTTCCTTACCTGAGTAAATATGAGAGAGAGTACCTTTAAAACCATGGTGATAGGACCCAAAGTCTTAAGCCATTTGACCCCTGGAACTATATCGCACCAACCATGTTAATAACAAACATATTTTTTTGAGATGGTAGTCACCCATTTGGAGTTCCAAATTTTCACAACAACCACAACATTTCATCATATATTTATTTTCTATCATAACTTGGCAATTGGATATAGGAAAAATATAGCAATGGGTTTCTTAAGCCACTTGTTGACGAATGAAATTGTGATTGTTGACATTTTCAATTAATACAATGACTTTTTGGTGCTTGATATAGTCGATAACTTCAATGTATAATACATGGAGAAATTGGATAAGGAATGGAATAATATTTGGGGTTTCCCCTCTTATATTGGCATATTTAGAGAATATTCCAAAGTGGGAATAATATCCTACACATTAGGTTATAGAAGATCCCCCTATGGTGGGTTTCTTGAGCAAATCATGTTGGGATTCCTCAATTTGAAATAATTTGTTTCTTTGCATTTAATTTCCCTTGGAAATTTTTTTCATCACTGATTTAGAAAATTGCAAGGTCACGATGCTCATCCATGGAATCCATGGTAAACTTGTGGATTCGTAACAACTTGGTGGTGGATTTTCTAGGAGTGTGATATGTGGGATACATTATTCGAGTAGGAAATCAAGGGAATATGGGTTGGGAATTAATCACTAGTTTAACTTCTTTGGCTCTATATAATTCCAACCAACTTAAGGGTTGTTGCATAAGGACATGTGCATGAATTTCCTCAGTGAGACCACTAGTGAAACACTCCTAGTAAAAACATTAGAGAATTTTTGTCAAGGAAAACTTCCTATGACTATGGCTATGTCACCACCACTGTTGATTGAAAAATACTAACATCTAAGTGTTTATTTAAAAACATATTAGAATCCTAATTTCCAATTAACAACAAGAAAATATACACTAAATGATAAAGGAGAAGAAATTTGTGTAACTTATTTATGAAGGATGATCCTATTAAATGTACAACATTAGGATTCATTCTCTAAGCCAATATTTTGCAACCAGGATTGGGCCTCATGTGTTGAGGTAGAGAGACCAAGTTGGACATTGTAACTTGGAGTAGATTCCTAGGGTGAACCTAAGAATGACTAATCCTTTAGTTATAAAGGTTATTCCTCATGTTTTGAGGTAGATACTTTGATTTATTAAAGTTATGATGTTGTAAATTATAGGTGAACAAGACTCCATACTTGTGAGTATATCAAGACATGATTCTCATTTGGACCTTGAGTTATAGTAGGTACTCATGGGGTGGACCGCTATTTATAGTGGTGGACTCGTGAATATATAAAGTCATGACTCTCATGTGGACCTATATTTACACGGGGACTTCACTTAGTGAACCTATCCCATAGCACGTGCGATCATGGGATATTAAAGAATACCCTTAATTTCCAGATATATTGCCCCAAAGTCTTTTTGTTGAAACCCCCTCCCAATACTTAAAATCTCCTCCCCACCCCTTTTTATACCTCAATCCTTATAAACCAGCCTACCCACCCCAACCTTAAACCCCTCATCCCCCCAATACCTACAATATATTGGTTCAATTTTTGATAATTTTAAAACCCACAATATGAACTAACGTGATAGGATATTGGTCAATAAGTGAAGCCCCCATGTATAGTTATAGCATGTATGGATAGGGTATACCTCTAGTTATAGAGGTGAATGATTTATATGTTGAAGCATTAATGTTATGGGATATATTACTAACCATGGTAATTCAAGATGGATTAAGATATTAAGTCTCCTCTAGAGACTGGCCACATCTAGATTGAATTACTTTAGCATATGACTATATGGTCTGAACATAATATAATATTATCATAGCATGAGACAATTATTATGAGTATAATGTGATATGATAGATAATTAGTGTTAATGAATATATATACCATGCATCAAATATAAGAGATAAAGGGATAAAATCATAGAGAACAAGACAATTCGAATTGCACATGAGATGACTTCAGTTGATTAGAGAAGAACTGAAATTATAAAGCTTCAAATAAAGCTTTAGTTAATGTAACAGTGTATGCATCAGTTAATCAAAAGAGAACTCATAGTTCCAGTACAAGTAAATCAATCGACATTATTCAGTTAATAATAAGTTACTAAGTGTTAAGAAAGATGGACTAGTTAACTAAAGTGTTTACACTTTAGTTAAAAGACGACACTTAAGTAAATCAAAAGATCACACTTCAGTTATAAAGAATTTGCATTATGACACTTGATTTAAATAATCATGAAACTTAAGTTATCATGTTAACTAAGTGATCATACATCCAGTTAGATGACGAGTTCACTCTGGAGTTAGTTAAGCATCAGTTAATGTCAAAGATGAAAGTAATGGCAGATATGTTTGTTGATGTATTTGTAACTTCAAAAGATATTTAGATGTATATTTTCATTGTATGTTGTTGTAACCCCCATTGGATATGTGTTTTCCTCCTTGTGGAATGTCTTTATTGTGTCTATAACTTGATGTACAACCTCCATTGTAAGTTGGGGCAATAGTCCCCAATGTGACTATTGCCCTATCCATCATTTATACACACCTCAAACTCACTCAAGTTCACATGAGAGAGAAAGAGAGACAAGGGAGGATATATATATAGTTGTTGAATACTTCTTATTACTGGGATTGATCATCTTATGACACATTCTTTGTGATTGTACTATTCTGAGGAAGTTTGCATGGTTTTCTCCTTTATGGTTTCCTCGGTGAAAATCTTTGTGTCTTGTGTAACTATTATATCTTATGTGTCTAGTTGTACTTATTATTCTTTCAGGAAAAGATCCTAATTAATCTAATAAGATCTAGAAAAACTAACAAGGTATCAGAGCCTCTCTAAAAGAAGGCACTATGTGTCTACAGAAACTATAGCTTCCTAGTTCAAGGTGTTCTTTCCACAAATCATTGATGTACCTGATGAATACGAGGCCATACATATGCTTTGTGGTTAACACCCTAATCGATTTCCTGATGGATCCAAGACATGTTCACCTAGTAGATGCAAAGCATGTACTGTGGTACCTAAAAGGTACATTGGATTATGGGCTCAGATTTGATGTAGATTAGAAGATTAATATACATGCTTATGTTGATTTAGATTGGGAAAGTAGCACCACTAACAGGATGAGAACATTAGGTTCCTGCTTCATTTTGGGATATGGCATGATATCTTGGTTCAACAAGAAGAAATCATGCATGGCGCTGAGTACAACCAAGGAAGAGTCTGTTTCTCTTGTTCAGCTAGTTGTGAGTCAGTGTGGCTAGGAAATCTACTATCTGACTTGTTTCATCTCCAGTTGGATGTGACTTGTATCTTCTACGACAAATAGAGTTGCATGAAGCTATCAGAAAACACTATGTTCCACAACAAGTCAAAGAAAATCGAGATAAATTTCCACTATATCATGGATATGGTGCAGAGAGGAGTAGTGAAGCTCTAGTACGTGGAAACGAACGAGCAGATAACCGATGTGTTGACCAAGCCTCTAGCAAGAGTGAAGTTCAAGTACTTTAAAGAAAGAATTGATGTGATCCAAAATGAGGCCCCTTGAAAGAGGGAGTGATGTGTTCTAGCATAGCTAGAGAGAAATTTTATATGAGTGTAAAATTCTAGTGAAGATCATACGTTTCTCAAACATGATCAATCATGTAGGTTTTCCTTGGATGTAATCAGTCCTGATATGATACTATGCTATAAATAGTGAATGCATAATATCTCACATGGGAAATGAGACAGGTTGTCCAAGAAGGAAAAATCATGGTGAAGCAGAATGCTTGGATGTAGTCAGTCATGTAGGTTGTCCTCGGATGTAATTAGTCCTGGCAAAGATCGTAGGTTATCCTTGGATGTAATTAGTCCTGAGATAGGTTATTCGAGTGTAAATATGATCCCTAGCTTGGTATGCAGGTTACTCGAATTTAATAAGTCATTTGGGTTGTCCGAGTGTAAAACTATCCCTAGCATGGTACACATGTTACTCGGATGTAATACGCCCCGAAGGTTATCTGAACAAAAAATATCATGTATGCAGGTTGTTCAGATGTAATAAGTCTTTGAGGTTGACCTAGAATGTAAAGGTATTGGTGTAGAAGGTTGTTTGTTCGTAATTAGTCCTCAAATATATATCTATATATGTGTATGTTACCATGTTGAGATGATTAGTTCATGAAGCATGTGAGGTGCACCTAGGTGGTTCTCCTTTACTGGTAGAACACAGGTTGACCATGGAAGCTATATGTGCTCTATTTTGTTTTATGTAGGGAAAAAGATATTATATGGATACGATGAGATAAAGGTAGAAGACATAGGTTATTGTCATGGAAATTTAAGGAAGGTCCTGAACAGTTCCTACGAGATGGATTTCTCAAATATGTGATGAAGACTTGGATGAGTACTAGGCCTACACCCAACATGAAAAAAGGTTGGATTTGTAGAAACTTGAAATTACATATAGTACCATTTTATGATCGATAAGAAGATGATGGCAGAAACTATGATGATGACTCCATGACTCCGCGATGAAGACTTGACCAGATGTGTTGATGACTATGGAAGAGAGGGAGAATACCTTTCTATTTAAGAGGGAGCATTGATGTATGTGTAACTTCAGAATATATTTTGATGTATATTATCATTGTATGTTATTGTACCCCCATTGGGGATGTGTTTTACTCCTTGTGGGGTGTCTTTATTGTGTCTAGACCTTGACGTACAACCTTTATTGTAAGTCATGGAAATAGTCCCTAGTGTGACATCATGCAATGTGTATTTGGAGTCTCTCTAGGAGAAGTCATCCTTGTTAGGGAAACAGGTCACCCCAGTAATGTAAAAGGTCAGTCAGTTGATTAGTATAAATAGGGAGGAGCTCTCCCTCATTTATACACACCTCACACTCACTCAAGTTTGCATGAGAGAGAGAGATAGATAGTTGTTGAATACTTCTTATTACTGGGATTGATCACTTTTTGACATAGTATTTGTATGCGACTGTACTATTTTGAGGAATTTTGCGGGTTTTTCTCCTTAATGGTTTCCCCATTGAAAATATTTGTGTCTTGTGGATATGTTATATCTTATGCATCTAGCTGTACTTGTTATTATTTCAGACAAAGATCCTAATTAAGATAATAAGATCTAGAAAAACTAACAATGTTATGCATGATAAAGATTCCAATGTATAGAGAATCATTATTGATGAAATCACTTCATAGTATTAGTTCATGTATGGACAATTCTCATGCATCCATCCACTATTGTATGCATGGCAGTGACTATGTCTTGTTATTAATGTGTTGGGCACATAGAAATCTCATGTAGTTGATCGGTATTCTCTATTGTCGAGTGTTCTTTGTTATCTAGCACCTAGGGTTCCAAAGACAATATTCTATTGTGTAAAATCCATTGTTTATGATCTATCATAATTATACTCTAAAGAATTGTTGGGTTTTTCCTCCTCATTACTTTGATAATTTTCCCAATCTACATCTTATGTTGTGGTTGAATAATTTGTGTGATTGATTGTTCTATTAATTCCATTGTTCAACTATTATGTAGTTAAATATTAAGTTCAAATATATTCATATTTTCTCCAAAATCAACATGGTATCAAAGCTAATGGCATGAAGGAGACAATTTTTTATAAGAAAACTTGAATCCTACATAGATCCTAAGGAATTGAACAATTTTTTTAAGATCCATGACATTGATCTCTGTTCGACTATAAGACCTTCTTAATGGTGATTCCAATTTCAACACTTTAAAAGAAAGGGTGTTTAACATCTTGGAGGAACTTGACTTTGATAGCTACATATCCACAATGGTAGAGGATCCTACAACCAATGCAGGGTGCATCAACTTCAAGAAGAACCAAGCAAAATCCAAATAGATCATCTATGATTTAGTAAAGGTCAATTTGATGTCCATGATCACTCCACTAAACACCACAAAGGAATGTTTTGATCACTGACAAACTTATTTGAGAATAAGGCCTTGATTCAAAAGAGGGACTTGCAGAATAAGCTTTGAAATTTAAATATGGAAAAGGTCAAGTTTATGGCATAATTATTCACCAAAATCTCTCAGCTGAGAGATCATCTTGTTAGCATTAGAGTTGTGTTTCATGAGTATGATCTTATGCAAACCACCATTGATGGTATCTCATCCTCATGGGAGACATTTTTGGATAAATTTCCAAGAGATACAACCTAAATTAGAAAGGTTGTGGCATGACTGCATCCAAGAGGAGGGACAAATCTATATCAAGTCAATGTGCACCAAAGAGGAAAACCCAGTGCACTCATGGAAAGGATGAATAAATACAAGATGAAGTTCACTCCAAATAAGTTATTCATTTGAAGAAGAAGGTATTGAATAATAACTTCAACAAATAAAAGGTTCATTACTACAATTGTCAAAATAAGGGTGATTATGCATGGGAGTTCCCAGCAAAGAAAACAAGAAAAGTAATATTTCATGCTTCTACCAAAATAGAAGAATATACCTCTAAAAAGAACTAATGCAAGGAAAAATATCATTATAATAGAATTCATTATAGTTTGCATTGGACTTTAATTTCCCATGCAGAGACTCACTAGCTTTTGCATGAGATTAAATTTGCTGAGTTAAAGTTGTAGTGAAAAAAGAAGATTGAGATATAGGGACTCTAGTAATCTCCAGAAGGATGCAAATATCAAGAGGGAGCCCACAAAAACTAAAAGATAAGTATTTTTATTTTTACTGCTCTTGTAAATCAGATCTGAATGAGTTTTGAATGTGTTTCATTGTAGTTATATGTGTGTGTGTGTGTGTGTGTGTGTGTGTGTGTGTGTGTGTGTGTGTGTGTTTGTATTCCTGGAATTAGGAAGTATGTTATGGTATAACATGTTGAGGATATAGTAAAACTCATGTAGTACATGTAATGTTTGATTAAAAGGAATATGGGGTTGCATAAACATTATATGGGATATCAATGGTGGTTATGCTAAGACATTAATTAAAGTATGTACATAATCGTGTGAACCATTGAAATTACTTTGTAGTATTTATTTGAATGAATTTCATGGTCATGCAAAGTTGTTAACCATTAGAATAAATTTGACTTGTAGGGGAAAAACATATACCCTGACCTACAAGTATTGAATGTAGAGTCATTCCGATGACATATATTGAAAGAGAGAAGCATGATATGAAACAAGATTCTTCTAGGAGCATATCAAGAGGTTCCTATGTTTCTATGGGAAGAATCCTTTAGTAATATGTATATCCAGAATAGAATCGCTAATAATATTATGGAAGGAGAAGACTAATGAAGTTATTTTTTTATCCCATTTGCATTCAAACCATCGAAAGAATTTCAATATGATATAGACATGAAGGAGCATGATGAAGGATCCATATTTTGATTCTCTCCACCTATATATTGAGAGGGAGAAGCTATATTTTCTAGATCCTAAAGAACCAATGGAACTGGTTGATAAACGTCCTTCTAAAAGAACATATGCATGGTGATCAAGGAAGCAAAGTATAGTATTCAAGAATCTTGTCACGGTTCTTAGAATTAGAGGTGTGGAATATACCTGATAAGATTTTCCTTAGTTAAGGAAGATACATAGTAGATTTCGTGAAGATATTTAGGACAATGGATTGTAATTACATGGCCACTCATATGATGACAAATCTAAATATTTAGAGGATCTCACAGCTAGTTAAGTAGATACTAGATGTACCTAATTAACACCAAGATGAAAATATGCTTTGCATCCATTATATATTCATGTACATCAAAGAATGTGTTGAGGTACCTACATGGTACGGATGGATATGGCCTCAGATATGTCTCAAACTTTGAAATAAAACAGCAAAGATGTATGTATTGTGACTAGTACACTTACCGAGAAAAGTCACATCGGAGATGCTACTCCTGATAGAGCATATTGTAAAGCACTAAAGCTTCAAAAGGTTCCTCGCTAGTTATATCAAATATATGGTCAAGAGAGGTAAGACTTCAGTAAATTGATATTTAAGATAAGATTGTAGATGTGTTAACAAAGCCTCTATCTATGATGAACTATAGGTACTTCTAAGACAAGCTTGGAATGACAGAGAATGCCTTTCTCATTGAGAGGGAGTGATAAATGTAAAACATCAATAGTAATTCTACAAGACAATATTATGCAACCAGGATTGGGAATCATGTGTTGAGGTAGAGATACTAAGTTGGACTAAGTAACTTGGAGTAGATTCTTAGGGTGAACCTAAGGATGAATAAGCCTTCAGTTCCATAGGTTATTCCTCATGTGTTTAGGTGGATACTTGATTTATCAAAGTTATGATGTTGTAAAGTCTTGGTGAAGAAGGCTTCAGAATTGTGAGTATATCAAGTCATGATTCTCATGTGGACTTCTAGTTATAGTAGGTACCCATGGGATACACCTCCAGTAACAGAGTTGGACTTGTGAGTATTGTTGAGTCACAAAAATGCCACATTTTATTAATCTTTCATATACCATTTGTCACCTTATTCCTATTTTATCTCTCCATAAAACCCTTAATATCCACCACTTTGATAATACATATGGGTTTATATTACCATTTTCCAAATAATTTATTTTTGAGTATTTTGAGTGAATTTGTGGTTAAATACTAAGAAAATCAATATATTTTCATTATACCTTAAAGTTGGGTGAGTTTGGTGGTTCTTACAGGTATGTTTGAAGACTTTAAGAAGCTCAAAAGTCACCACCTAGCCTCAAATTCGGATTTCATCTTCAAGATGTGGGCTAATTTCAAGGAGAAGATCATGGAGATGGAATATCTTATCCAAGATATTATGGAGGATTTGAAGGGATGAGTTGAGAGAAAAGTGGGTTTATTGAGGAAATGAAAAGATAAGATGAGAGAATACTGGATCTATAATTATGGATTAGTTATCATTCAATTCATGTATAAATAGGAGGGATCTCTTTTCATTTTGTTAGAGATCTCTCCAGTGGTGTGGAAGTAGACAGTAGTTTAGATCTAGTCATAAAATGGATTTTTGATTGTTATGTAATGGAGATGATGCTTTAATGAAAATCCTCTTATTCTCTATCATGTTAATTTGAGTTTCTTTGTTATGAATTGTTAGTGTAGAATTTCAGCAATTTATTTCTTATGAATTGTTAATATAGATTTTCAGTGATGTCTTGGTTATGAATTAGTTGTGTTGATTTTATGTGAGCTCACAAGTTAATGTTGATTATTTTATATCATTTTATTTCATGAAATCTTATGATTTCTTAGATTAGATTTATTCTATGCAATTTCCTGCTTTCTAGATTAGATTTCTTTTCATGTCATTTCTTGCTTTTGCAAGCTTAATTCAATTTCAGTTTGATGTATTTTTTATTTCAGTCACCTAGAAAATCAGATTAAGTTAGCAATACTTTGCCCCTACATATATTTTTTTTGTACCTCACAAGTTTACGCTCTCTTCGGGTTGACAATTAAATCGTTGGATATATGTTATAATTTGTTTAATGTTTTTCACCAACATTTTGGTGCTATTACTGGGGAGGTGCTAAAAGAGATCAAAGTTTACATAGGTAGATAATTCACTTTTATTACATAGAAAGGGGGAGGGGGAACAGTAAGACGCAAGGACGACTTCATTGCGAAATTTTCATGGTGTAACAGCCAGATGCATCCACTTTAGTGGGTCACCCCAAAGCCTTGTTGTTTTCGCAAGCGTGTTTATTTTTCTGCAAAGTATTTACTTTTCCTACAAGAGTGTTCTTTCATTTTCTGCAAATGCGAGTTTTTTTTTTTCTGCAAGTTTTCTTTTACAGTTTTGTAGTGTAAAGTTTGGATTGCTTTCATTTTTGGGCTAGCCTTTATTTCATACTAACTTGCTTTTAACTTTGTATCTGTTCATTTTTTGTTTTGTACATATTTTTGTGCACTTTTTGTTTTTGATTTTGCACTCGTTTTGTACTAACCCATTTCGTACTGTTTTTTGCATTTGTCATGTACTTGTTTTTTTTCATTTTTCTTTTTAGCATTTGATTTGATGTCAGTAAAATAATTTTAGGATGAGCATAAGCCTAGAGCAACTCACCCAGATCCTAGCAGAAGCAGGGATCTCCTCTTCTCAAGAAGAGGAGATATTAATAATAGCTAAAATATTTACTACTCCTCCTAAAGTAAAAGAAGAATCAACATTTGAAGAATTATGCACATCATATAAGGAGCAATTATGCGAGAAGAAAATCGAGAAGGATGAAGAAGGGATCTTGGGTGATCAAAATCATGAAGAGTATCATGCAAAACAAATGCTACATCGAATAATGTTTTCAAGTAAGTACTATGATAGATTGGTTTTGTTTTCACCTTTATTTTATTAATTTTCATTTTTCAGTATTTAATTTTCCATATTACAGCATATTCTAGATTTAGTTTTTCAAAATAAATCTTAATCTTTGTTTACTCTTGTTAGACAGATGGTTACATTGGAAATTTCATTTTATGTAAATAATCTTTAATTTTTAATTAAAGTAAAGTAGGTAGGTTTTAGTTTTATTTCCAATTTAAAATTAGCGTGCCTTAATTTGCTATAATGTTTCTATTTGTTAAAAAAAAAATTAATAGTCTTAAATTACTATTTTTATAATTTTGTTAGGAATACAAAAAAATCTAGTTTGCATTTAGGAATACTTTAAAATAAATTTAAAAACGAAAAAAAATATCTATTAACATTTCTTTGTTTTTTAATTAATTTTCTAATATTAGTTTTCTAGTCTTAATAAATTAATTTAACAAAACCTAATGATATTGAACATATATACATAAGAGCTTAAATAAACCAATGTTTCTTTGTTAGTTTTTAATTTTAATTTTAATAAATTAATAATATATATATATTAGTAAATTAACAAACCTGTAACATTAAACATTAATATATATAATAAAAAATGAAACTTTTAATAAACATAATATATATATATATATATATATATATATATATATATATATATTAAAACAATACCATTTCTAAAACATTAATATTAATATTAAAAATAAAAATAAGTTAAAAATTTATAAAATAAATAAAACATAGTGTTTTTCCTCCATGCGCAGCCTGCAAACACTTCAGCCTTTTAGCCCTCCATGCAAAACCTACAAATCCTTCAACTTTTCAGCCTTTCATTCACAACCTGCAAAACATAAAATTAATTCTTCTCCACATTTGCGCTCGACTGAATTTCAGTTGATTGTGCAAAAGAAAAACCTTTTTTATTTTGACTGCAACAGTATGTTAGCCTGGTTCGAGTCACACCAGCAATGCCTATTTCAGCCTAGCCTTGAAACTAAACCTACAAACACAAAAAATTTAAAAATATAAAAATGATTGAATGATTCAGTAACAATCTGCAAATTAGAATGACTAGCATGTGATAGATCTAAAGACTATTAGATGATAAAGGCCGTTCATGATTTCCCATTTGGCTACCATAAGTTGTCAATGAAACAGTCATGCACGTAATAGAAGAGATAAAAGATATCGCGCCTATCTTTACGCCTAGATATTCTCTTGAGAAGGCTACCACGGTGTTTAAACCTAGATAGTGCTGGAGGCATCTAGACAAAACTTAAACTAAATACTAGAATATGGGAGTGAAAATAAGCCATGATAGTTTGGTAGATCATCCTGATATTCTCTGGAGATATTGGTGAGTGCACTTAGAACGCGACCTGATTAATCCATCCTCCAGTGGTTGCATAGTGGATTCCTATCTGACCGACCCTTTCAGGAAGTTTCAACCGTTGAGTCCTTATGGTTTACCAATCACACCAAGCATATACACATCGCTCGATTTTATGCTAATTGACTGGTTTAAAGCAAGCGATAAGATCTCCATATCCCAGCAGATCGGAGCTCACTATGCGCTCTGATGCTAACCAACGTAAACAATAAATAGATAACCAACTAAATAATGTCATTTGATGATAATTGTCTCCGAGATATTCTCCTGAGATTTGTGTGTTCACCTGACTCTCAAAACTTTAGGAGTGAATCACGTCTTCCCAATGATGCTTATCTACTCCAAGCATCGTTTTCGCAACATGTGTCAACCGCTTACTTTGGGAAATATGAGCACTTCAAAATAGAAAACACTTACTCAAAATTGAAACAACTCACGTATGTGTCGGGTCCATTCCTTTTACGCCATGTTAGTACCATGTTGGCGTGAAGCTGGTGATCTACGACATAGCTCCGATCAAATGTGAAGGGTCTTATAAATGCAATCGCTTAGTCGAAGAGTCTATATCTATTGTATTGCTTCCGCTCCATCATCCTTCTATTCAATTAATCAAATAAAATAAAAGGGTGTATGGTAGTGAACCACCCTAACCATGTATTTGAAATTCCCTTTAAAAAATGTTCCAATCCAGACCCCATGATTCTCAACCTCTAAGTTATATAACATAATTGAGAGCCACCATGGAACTAGAATTCCTTTAGTGAGATATTTGGGTGGGAAGAGTTATCAAAATCATAAATATTATAAAGGATCGAGTGGAGGTGCTTGGGATCATAACAATTCTCACCATTGTTGTTATCAGCCAGTTTAATAAGTGCTAGTAGATATCCTTCCCTTTATGTTTTTGCTGGAGTATGCTAGCGAAAATGCACATGTCGTCCATCCTTTAAAATGAGTTTTGGTGATAATACACAATTACATGGAGTTAGATTGATTTAATTCAAACTAAATATGAAACGAATAATGGAATTCCTGAGTATCCATATTTTTCTAATCTGAAGTGTGCATTTGAGGTCTCTTGGGATATGTGAAAGGTTTATTGAACAAGCAATTTCGGCTAGAATGAGGTGGGCCTCATTTGCATGAAGCCTTTTATTGATTCATGTGTTGAGTTGGCATTGAAAAGTCAGTAAATTCTCTACTATGTTCCATCTTGGTAAGCTAAATCAACAATTCCCTTTGGTTTCTCCTTCCAGCCATCCTCAAAAGAAGTCATCCGGTAAGTAAGTTTAGTAAGGAGAGGTACTAAATGGTGAATCGCCTAGGGTAGTAGGAACAAGGCACGGCCACGAAGATGAAGGGATAGTCCCTAAAATAATAGAGGGTGTCCTAGATGGTGGTAATTTATCCAAGAAAATAAAAATAAAGATCCTTTCTCCCCTATAGGCGAGCAATTGAACCGAATTCTATTGTCTCCAACCTGGTAGCAAGCGTTTAGGAAAAGGAAAGGTTCATTCTACTATGAGGTATCTTAGTGGGTGGAGAATAAAATGAATAAGAGCAATAAAGGTGGTATTTTCCTAAAGACAAGTGCAAGTTATCAACCCCAGTGGATTATATCAAAGCGTACTATTTAAAGGTGGGATTTATGGAAGCAGAATTGGTTTAAAGGTACTACCCGGACATGCTAGGGAATTCCAAATATGAAATATATATATATATATATATATATATATATATATAAACTTTACAATCACACAGCTAATTATGGTGGTTAAAGACATAGCCTCTACCCATTTAATGAAATAGTAAGTGGCTGTAATGATGTACTTATGTCTATTGAAGATGGTACTTGTGGGAACGGTCTCTCAGAAAGACCGAAACATGTGGCAAACGTATGTATGGATTGGCAGTATAGTGACGATGTTTGCATTATTTTTTAGTTAGTATATATGTATATATAATGATTTCTTGTTATTATTTTTATATATAATAGGTAAAAAATAAATAATAATAATAAAATAAAATCAATGAATAAGTAAAATAAATTAAAAAAATCAGAAAAATTATTTATATATATATA
>LPNX010351384.1:150890-167951 GCA_001517045.1 Pseudotsuga menziesii
AAAAAAAAATCAAATAATAAAAATATTTGTTAATATAATTTAAACAAAAAACCACCAAAACACTTTCACATAACAAAAGTTATTTTAGTATATATATATAAACTTATCAAAATTAAAATAAACACATAAAAATTTGTTTTTATAAATAAAAAATATAAAAAACAATTCAATAATAATAATAAAGGTGTTATAATAATAATAAAATATTATTATAACAATAACACCAAAATTAAAAATATAAATACAAATTAACATTAGGTAAATGAACAAAATATATATAAACATAAAAAAATAATGAAAGAAAAAAATAAAATAATGTTAATAAAATTAATATGCGTCTTTGAAATCGAACGCAGCTGCTATCACAGCTAATCCTTCTTCTTGATTTTTATTTTTGCACAGTGGTGTTGTATAGGAATCAACACCTTATAACTGAAGGTTTGGGGTTACCAACATACTCATAAAACTTGCAGGAAATCGACCTTAGAGTACAGAAAAGAAAATAGGAGGATAGAAAAGACTCACCCGATATACGACGGTTGATCCTAGCTTTGTCCTCTTCCGCTCTGCTTCTCCTCCAAAGCCTTTTGGGATGCTTCTCCTTCACCTGTCAAGAGAAAATCCTCCAAATGCAAGATAATACATGTATATAAAACAGGTCAGATAAATCATATACAGAGTGCTTAATCATAAGTATTCATCAAACCAGGATACATGAAAGATATTCAAGACACATATGGAAGAAGGATTCTCTTTATTAACAATAGTGAATGAGTTTAGATTACAACCCAACGCCTGAGACAAGGACTCCTCTGCAACCAAAGGATTCTGAGATCCACTGCTCCAAAGACTTCTAAATAGACTCCACCAGCATAACTTTGCTCTCCAATTATTATTGATTAATACCCTCCCCAAGGCCTTTATTTATACTTGGTGAAATAAGGCAGCTTCGAGGAGGTTGAGACAATTAAGATAGTTATAGTTAAGGGCTTAGCAAATCTCAGATAATCGCGATTTATTATTTTTAATGTCAAAGGAAGGTGTATGCGGGTATTAATAGTGGAAACTCACGTATGACACGCGAGTTGCTCTAAGGGGAACCCGTGTACAAATATGTACGTGAGATGCAATAATCGATACTCGCATACAACACGCGAGTTGCATATAGGAAGAGGCGTGTACAACACTTGACATATGTGAAAGGAAAAATAACCAGCTGGATGGATGATAAATGTAGTTCATAATATTCCCATCTATAGTGTGTTAGGCAACCCTCAATCCATAAATGTCCTTTTGTGTGCCAACATAAGGAATGTCGGCACTCGAACGAAGAGGTTCCATTCAGGTGGATAACAGATGCCCCCTAATGTGTGAGGTCAGAGGGAAACGATGGCCGAAATACATTATAATATTCATCTTTGGAGAACTCAGAAATCCAATGGATCAGAGATAGTACTTGAAACAAATACATAGTAATGTCATATACAAAGTCATATCTGAGGATGCTATGTTCAATTTACTGGAACACTAGCTCCTTTACAATATTTGAGTACATCATATGATATGGGTATGAAACCATGTATATTAAAAAGGTGGATCGAAGCCACAATATACAAGAATGATGAGTCTTCAAAGATCTGGAAGCTGTGTACATGAATAGAACATAATCTTGCGTAACTTAGTCCATAGGTGAGGAACTAAGGTCTTCATAAACTATCGCAAAGAACCAGTACAATCCAAGCCATGTGAATAAAAGTAGGTTGAAGTTGAACATGGAAAGGATTCATCAGTTTGTCAATCAATAAGTAGTAATTAACAACTGAAGCAAAGGAATTCACTAATGAAGGAAGTGAATCCTGAGGTACGATCGTCAAAACTCAAGGTCTTTGGCATCAGGAAGTATTGAAATGGAACCATGCTGTGATAAGGAAGGCAATAGATCCTCCAACGGATCACAAGAGTCACTAGGAACTAGATAAAAGAAGGGAGACATAATATATAAAATATATAACAATGATGGGATTAGGATATAGATCAAACATTGGGTAAAGTCCTTGAACAATGAGCATGACATAGAGATGACCCAAGGCAACATTTAACTTCTAGATAGAACAACTAGACTGATTTTTCATGTAGGAGACATGATCAGATTCCCCAGGTATAATAGACAAGAGGAGGAGTAAGAAACTCAAAGTAATAGCTGAACAAAAAGTGATCACTGAAACATGGGTATCGGAAAAGACAAAGAGTGCTATGTTCAAGGATGACATGCTGCCACTACTGAAAACAAGAGAAAAATTCTTCCTTACCTTCCCTGTTAAATTTTAATGAGTCCAGGAAAGCTAACTCGGATCCCTCTTCATTTTTTAACAAGCTTGAAGAGACGGGAAAATAATGCTTGATAGTGTCACTGATTCGTGGATTTAATGAGCCCAAACTAGTACATGCTCAGCTGGTGTTTTCACATTTAGAGAGTCTGAAAACTCCAAAGAAGACAACAGGGGGGTCCTTTTTCGTCCAATTTAGTCTCCTGATGCCGAAAAAGTATAAAACATACCACAGAAGAAATCTCTTAACTTCCGTAGAAGAAAAGGTGAACCTTTTCTGTACTTAGTCAGGGAGGTCCGAAAAAGGTTAAATTACCACCTACCCAATGCTCCTTCCAAAACAGCATAAAATAGCTTTAGTTTTGCAAGTGTGAAGGAAAGCAATATCACTCAAAAAGATCCATTTGATTACAAGAAATGGGACTTACAACAATAAACTCGTTGCTTTGTTCTTAAGTGTTTAACGAGCATGACAAAGACACAAAGTACACTCGAAATCTTTTTCATGTTTAGGTCCAGAGCACGAAAAAGAGAAAACTAAGCTCATACCGAGTGTTCCTTTTCCATAAATTTAGTCCCTCAGGTCCGGAAAAGTGATAAACCTATGCCTGAGAATAGTCTTCTCAATTCAAAATAGAAAAGAGAGGGATCCTTTCTCGTATTATTCTGCATGGTCTAAGAAAGAGATAACCTACCACCAATGCAGATGCCCGTTCACATATTCTTAATGAGCTTGAACGGACGAGTTAAATTGGCAGTCAATTCTATTTTGAAGGAGTCAGACCTGGGCCTAAAGAAACTCCATAATGGCAGGGAATCCTATAAAGGGATAGATTGTAAAAAGATATTCAAATGAAGCTCTATTTGGTGTGAAAAATAGCTAAAAGGATACCCCTGTACTTGAAACAGTTGCGGCATGAGTACTAAAGAACAAAATAGGCTTGGAAGGAAGATACTCATGAGAAAGGGGTCCTATCCATGGAAGAACAATGGTAAAAACAGGGAACTAATGGTTTATAATACCATAGTCCATGGAAAAATGTTGAATTCTAAGGTTAATGTGGATTGAATAAAGATGCCAAAAATGTATTGGAAATGACAAAACCACCCTATTGGAGCAACAACACCTTATAATGGTGAAAAACCTATTTCAAAGCAAAAAATAAATATGGTATTAGTTGAATGGATTTTCAAACTATAGAAAAAACCCACTTAGAGAAATAAAATTTCTATAAATAGTTGAAAATCGAAACAAAACTCACCATTTGGAATTTTTAGCCATAAAAAGCAAGTTATATCCTCTACCTTTGTTCGATCGTTGTGGACAATCTAACCAACGAAATCGAATTCCACAAGTTGCAGGTAAGCCTACACCCCGAGCTCTTCATTTTCATCCTAGAAATTATTAATTTTGAGTCCTAATTTCATGTTTAAAAGCATCCTGAAACATGTCACGGCGCATACGCGGGTTCATAGTGTAAAGACTCGCATACACGCATTTTGTACACGGGTTGCCTATATAGACAGTCACGTACAGTACGTGACATGTCTAACTAGACAGTCGCGTGTACTGCGTGAAGGGTAAAAGCTAAATATAGTCAAAAAAATTTGAAATTTTATATGAAATTACTGAATCAAATTGCTTGTTTTTCTAGGTGTGAAGATGGTGCTGGAATGGAGGGAAAGGGAACATGAAACAATGGACCAAGAAGCACTCCAAAGTGCGCCCACTATACATGCATTGCGAACAAGTGGACTATTAAAATTCTTTTACACATCACCCATGTAGGCCAATGTCCACCTTTTGGAGTTCATGATAAATTATGGGGATCATGATTTGGGGATGTTTGACCTACAGGGTGAGACTTTGGAGATTACTACTGAGGACATGTATTTCATTACCGATCTGTCACATCAAGGAGCACCGGTTAACTTAGAGGGCACCGGCCGAGGCGGTGACCCTTTAAGTGTCCAGAACTATATAGATGTGTTTTGCACACCAGGTACCCAAAAGAGAGGGAGCTGTGTCCCTATTACACATATCTGTGAATTTACACTACTGGTACTTGTGAGCACTATCGTGAGGATTTCAGGATCCTCCTCATTACATTTGGCTACACGGAACCAAATCAGGTTGGCGGTGGATTGTTTTCGTGGTGCCCTCTATGATTGGTGTTTGGGAGTTGTCCCTATCATGAAAAGACAACTGTCCAATTGCAAGAGAGGAAGGTGAAAGAACTTTGGTTATGCGAGCATATTGGTTGCCTTCTTCTTTGAGAGATTACTAGGGTTGAGCCCCACCATACCTCTACTGGTGTTGCACCGGCAACAATTTCCCAAAAAATTCAAAAAAAATTTCAGGGACCCTCCTTCATTTCGAGTTAGCCATTTTCTTTGCTTAGTTTCATGCTTTTGAGTCTTGCGTATGGATTTATGGTTCCTTCTCGAATTTTGAATGCTAGAAATTGACTGGTTTTTCATAGTTAAAATGTTTAAAGACTTCCTTTGAAATTGAGTCTCTGTCATTTTGCAAAACTTTTAGAAATTTCGTTGCAAAGTTTTCATGTCGGACGTTTTTCTCTTTGATTTTCCCAACGTTGCGGGTGTCTATCAGCTTCTAAGTTCCTTGCCCGTCCCGCCGTTGCGGGTGTTGTCCGGAAACAGAGTCGTTTGTCAACCCGCCGTTGCGGGTGGCCGTCAAGTCCGCTTGGTTTAACGTGACCGCCGCTTCGGGCGTCTCTAGATTCTTCATGGTTTCCGACAAGCCCCGCCGTTGCGGATCAGCGTAAATGCGTGAATCCTAGTTTCCCGCCGAACCATGCTTTGAAGTTTAGTCTCCTCGTTGCGGACGATGGAGTATGGAAGATGACCCGCCGTTGCGGAAGGGTCCAGACTCCTGGCCACCCGACCAAGGTTTCCGCCAGCACCCGATACATGTTTTTTCGTCGCCCGAGGTATGTTTGAGCCATGTTCATCGTTGCGGGTGATAGAGTGGTAGGACGTATCCGCCGTTGCGGGTGGTATGAAGCTCGTGCCGCCTGACATAGCTTTCGAAGCCGCCCCGATTGATGTGACTCCTCGCACGTGTGGCTTTGTTTATATATGTAGGGCGACAAGCGGGGTTTTTTGTTGTTTTCGAAGGCGTTGTCGCGGTGAGATGAACTGTCGAGTTTAGGAGCGCGTGAGAGCTAGCTGTTGGTGTACCTATGTCCAGGTGGCAGGAGGAAAAGTCTAGCCATCATCTTCTCACCTTGTTTGGTGGATTGCCAGGTAGGATCTTGAATCTTAGCATCGTTTTTGTTAAGTTTTCTTTTACGCGGTGGAGGTTTTAAGATTTGGACCCATCGTCCCGTTGCGCCAGCACGGGGAGTTTACTCCCTTGGTTTGGTTTTTTCTTCGGTCGTCCACCTGGCGTTGCGCCATTTGGTTAGGGTTCCCGGTCGGACAGTTTGGACGGTTATAGGGAGGGGGTTTTCGCCGTTTATTTTTAAAAGCCCGCGTTTCCTTTGTCTGCCATTTCAGTCCTGTGGGGGGAAGCAAGGTGCAGGCGGCCGTCATGCCACCTGCACCTGGTGTTTATGATGGAGGTTTTGGGGCGTAGGAGGCCGTTACGCCATCAGCGCCAAGCTGCGTTGGGGTGGTTAAATTATTTGGAGCCTGCGTTGTTTGGTTCGGTCCAGGGGTTTGTGTGTCGTCTCGGTGAAATTTCTTAGCAGAACCTGGGGCTGGCGCGACCTAATTTGTTGTCGATTGCTTAAAACCCTAGTAGGGTCAAGAAGAACGATTATTGGTAACGCCACGCTTTTTGAGGGTAGCGCGAGTTGGTTCTAATGAATTCTCCTTCTCCAGAGATGTGGTCGCTTCCCGTCAAGGTGTGTGGAGAATGTCAGCGACCTATGGTTTTTCTTCGATGCTGGTCGTTTGCATTTCTGTCGCAGCAGGCCTGGGGGTTTGTAGGGCTGAAGCGTCGATTGTTTAGGCCTGAGGCTGTATGTTGTTTTTTTTTTTTCTGTGCATGATAGACAGTGAAATGATGGTTGTATGATGCATCTGCATAGAATTTGAGCATATCGATTCTCTATATCACTTTCTTAAGAAATGACAGGCCTCGTAATAGCGAAGTTTCTTGCCAACATTATAACGACTGATAAGTTTGATGCATATAAATCATGAGGCCACTCGTTCACAAGACCCGGTGAAGATATGCTACAGTAAACATTATCATGCTAACAATACATTGCACAGCACTTCATGATTAGTAAATTGTTTAGTATCAAAGCTTAAGGTTTGTTTGCATGCACCGATATAATGCCGATACACCTAAAAAGAATAAAATGTTGCACAAAGTTCACAAATTTGGATTACTCAATACCATGGTGTTGTGCATTGCAGGAAGATCTTAAGATGTCTAAGAGACAGAAAAAGAAGGCCCCAGCAGTAGAGGAGGTTCCTGCAGCAGAAGTAGAAACAAGAATTGAATACATTTATGAGGACACCCAATGTGTCACAGGGGTGGAGCCTGAGTACAAATGGGGAGATGTTTACAGGATGATCTCCCGCAGGGAAGTCCTAGATATGGGGCTTGAAGAAGCACCCATCTACACCAATATAGAGAAATCAGCGATTATGAAGGTCGCCACCAGACCAGAGCTATTCCCGTGCTCTGAGTTAATGAGATGGGTGCTACCGCATACGAACCATAATTCAATGCTCACCTGTAACACTGAGGGCCAGGGCTATGCTGCATTTAGCCCTGGGTATGTAGCTTTAGCCTATCACCTGCCGGAGCCTTAGCTTTTCCTTACAAATGAATGGCTGGACGACCTTCGGATGGACCTTGTAGAGACTCTGAAAAGAATGCTTTTACCTGGAAAGATCTTCCGACATAGAGCGACTGAAGAGTATGACACCGCCAGTCTCAGGCCTACCTACAGATTCATAACATTGATGCTAAATAGAATCTTCGGGAGGGCAAATGGCAAATTGTTCAAGCTTGAATGGGTACCTCTAATGTTTTTTATAGCAACAGAAGGAACTATCTTCAATTGGGCAAGCATAGTATCCAGCAGCCTCTCCTCCTGTGTAGCTGCAGCTTTGGAAGGAAAAGAACGGAGAAGATCTAAATTTTACATGAGCTCCATTCTAATTGACTGCATACTCTGCTGCCAGCCTTTTCCTGGGATCAAATGTGTTTGGGAGAAGGATAGGATGCCCGTATATGCAGCATATAGACTACTGGGATCTCATCAATACCATACTTACTATAAAGAGATCTGTGAACAGTTTATCATGCCTCTGCACACTCTCATATTCCGAAAGGAATGCAACTGCATGTCAGAAGAGGCCATGCAGGTCATAGAGGAGTTTGGTGACTATTTTTTGATAGAAAATGGGATGTATTTGAGGATGTTTGGTGGGTCAAAGACCCCTTATCTGTTTCCCAAGTATGCAACAGATTATATCATACACAAGGAAGCTGTCAGACAGGTGTATATAGATGGAGTGGGTCATTTCCTATTCCAGAAGAAGAATTCTTCCTACCCTCCTCTACCATTCAAGTTAGGTAGTTGCAGTTTTGCAAATGTGAAGCAAGCTCCTGAATTTATACAGGAACTAGAAAGGTTCCGTTTTGGGGAGATGATCTTTAGACGGAATGATACTCACGACAGGGTGGTTGAGCACTGTAGGAAACACAAAGTATTTTATGAGTACACTCACCATTTTGACAATGATGAATCTGTGTTCAGGAGGGCCTCCAACATGACAACGCTCAGCGAGAGATTCAAACCAAAAGGAGGAAAGGGATCTGAGCAGGAGAAGGCGGAGCAAGATAAGGCTGAGGAAACAGCCAAAAGAATAAGGGAGGAAGCCCAGAGACTAGAGCAAGAAGCTGTAGAATGGTCCCAGAAGGGAGAAGAAGAAAAGAAGAAAGCTACCCAGGAAGCAGCTGAAAAGGTAAAGGAAAGAGCTAGAGAAGCCGAGGAGGATGCCAAGCAAGCAGCTGAGGAAGCTCAGAGGAAAATAGATGAAGAACTTCGACTACAGGAAGCTGAGAAGACAAAGATGACACAACAACAGGCTTTTGGATTACAAACAGAGCAAAGTCAGGGTGAAGAAAACCCTGAGGTGCAAACCATGCAAGTGTCCGCTACCATCATTCCCTCCACCCCTATGCTACAGCTAGTGCCCTTCGAGCAGAAAAGGGGGGAAGAAGTCCCCGATTTTAGCACAGTGTATTATGACAGGGCAACCAAGAGGATCATGAGGAGAACTGAGCAAAAGGTAGGACCTGAAGGGATGGCCAGTACCATGATAACCGACAAAGCTGTGATGGTCGGAACAGATAAAGATCCAAGGTTGGTCATCAGGGCTGGGAAGGCAGCCATACATGCTACGGAGGATAACGTAGACTGTATGATGGTAGAGATAGAATCCTCCAAGAAGACCACTTCTCAGCTCAAGGACACCTTGAGAAGGGAAAGAGAAGAGGGCAACAGACTAAAAAGAAAATACGAGCATGTACTTAAGGAGATGGAGGTTACAAAGCGTGAAATTCATGCTATCCAGCAGGAAGCCCAAGCAAAAGAGACAACACAAGAAGCTTTGGATAAGGCACATCAAGAAATTCAGGATTTGAAAAGTGAAAGGGAACGAATGAAGACACAGATAGAAGAACTGATAGAGCAGCAGAAGGACATCTACGAATCTAATACCTTATATGTTAGAGAGCTGAAAGAGCAGCTAGAAGCAACCAAGGAACAGCAAGTAGATCTGCAGCCAGTCAAAGAACACATCTTGGCTCAGAAGGCTAAGATGCTGCAACTGCAAACGGCCCTGGAGGAAGAAAGGTGTCAAGTCCTGCAGATTGATGGCAGGCTGGATGAAATATTAAATACAACATCTTATTTTGTGGATAGATCGGAAGAAATCCTGGAGGTGCTAACTTCAAGGATAACCAGAGTAGAAGATGATCAAGAAGTCCCAGCTGAACTACCAGTTAAAGATAAGCAATCTTTGAAGCGGGACTATGATCTGATCAAGTTTGCTGTTATTACTGCAGAGGACTTTCAGAAGACAGTGAAGAAAACGAAGGGAGCATGCACAGAGTTCTTTAGAAGAGCCCTTGTCACCTATAACCGCTGTCAAGTGGAAGCTGAACATAGGCTACATGAATTCCCTGATCATGATACATTGGCAGGGATGTTGCAGATAAGGCAGCAGGAGGAAGAAGCCAAGGTCCAATGTATCAGAGCCATTGATGAGCCGATCCTGAGAAATGAAATTGGACACATAGCCATTAGTGTACAGCTCTTGGAGGAACAGGTGCGCCTGAACGTGGCCAGAGTGGAGGCTATTCGGAACCAAGCAGATAAGTTCGAGCTTAGTATGCAATTCTTGGAGCCCCACTCATTTGAAGGACTCGCTGCTGAGGCAGTAGCGTGGAGGAAGTTTCTGGAAGACCAAGCGGGACCCCCCTCATGAGAGGGACCGTTCAATTTTGTATAAATTATTATTTTGTAAAAGGCTTTAGGAAAATGAAGCGTTGGGAAGCCCAAAGGTCACTTTGGGCAGCCCAACCATTTTTTGATTTTGTATAAAACTAGGGAAGAGAGACAAGAGAATGGATTTTTCCCAGTAACACTGGATGACCTATTGTAAAGAAGAACTATTTCCTTTTTGCAATAAAGATTGTAGTTTGCCTGTTGGAGAAAGTGCTGTGGAATTTTCCAAATGGTGTGCAATGGATGGCAAGAAAAATGAATTATTTTGTTTTTCAGCATATGTCCATGAATTGTGAGATCGTTCTAACTCTATGACTTATGTCTTGTTGAATGATGTCTAGTTTATTTTGTGGAGAATTCACTTATAGTAGTGCTGGTGCTTCACATAACAGTTAGCTATCTAATTGTTGTAATAATTTCTCTTTCATGTGTTGTAAATACAAGTATCAGCTATCTGTAATTGTGTTTATCATACATGTAGTTAATGCATTACTAGATCATAATCATGTTGGCTCCCCGGGGATAGGTAGTTAGTGTTTAAATAGATTAATTGTTTGTTTCCTGGTTACATATGTGGTTCATATGTTGTGAACATAAGACGAGAGGTAAGAACCTGCGCAGCACATTGTGTGGTTCCCGGCATCTTTATCACCCTGCATTGGTTTAGATAGGCATATGCATTGCATATTAAGTCAAAATACAAATTCCGGTGGACCAGGACGCAACCGATAAAACCATTTTTGTTACTTTGACCTACGGTAGCCGGACCGTAAGCCGGACGGATTCCCTACACCAAACAGTCAACGGGCTAGTTGGGAACATTGATTGGGGAGAATCCCTTACTGTTGCAGCCTGCGAATTTCCAGGCCTCAATAGTTTTGGCGCTAGAAGGAGGGCCGCCAGTAAAGGCTGGTCGTGGAACTAATTTTCCTGAGACTACCCTACCAGCGGATGTTTGAATTCTTCATTATAGTTCAAGGTTTGAAGTTTTGGCTCTATCCTTAAAACCTTGTTTTCCTCGTGATACTCCTTTACTTTTCCTCATGGCTGGAAATCAACCGAACCCATTACCAGCGTGGAGAGCCAGGTCACCTCTAAGCTTGAATCCTCCTTTGCATGACTTGCCTCAAGCCTTTGACAAGCTTTTACCCAAGTTTGATCCTATAGACAACATTGTTGTAGATGATCACCTTCAAGGTTTTTACCTCGCACTAGAAGGGATAAGGGCTGGAGAGCATGAAGATGTGGTGTGTAGGCTTTTTCCTCATACTCTGAAAGGATCGACAACATCTTGGTACTTTGGGCTACCTGTAAATTCCATTCCTGATTGGGATACTTTTGAAAGGATTTTCAGGAACAAATACACAACCCAAAAGACACATGCCTCGTTGATGAAAGGGCTTGGTTTGTTGAGAAAAGAAAAGAATGAGAAGGTACGAAGTTTCACTCAGAAATTTTCACTATACTTAAAAAAAAATTCTGCTGTAGACAAACCTTCAGACAAAGTTTTAATCGAGTATTATACCTCAGCCCTAGGTCCTGAACTAGCCATGTTTGCCAAAATGAAAGTCAAGCCCATGTTGGTAGAAATCTATCAAGAGGCTGAGAGAGTAGAGGCTGAAAGTGAGAGTATAGAAGATTATCCTGACTTAGTTGAAGAGAAAACCACCATAAGGAAAATATCACCGCTGTTTAATTTTAAAGAAGATCACCATGAGATGATGAAAGTACTCCAGAAGCTGTCCAACCGAGTTGTAGAATTAGAAAAGGAGAAGGACTTTCATAAAACAAATGAGCCATCCTATCCAAAGAAAGAAGATAACAACCAATGGCAGGTCCCACCACCCAATGTGGCATCAATAAATATAACAGAAATAGGAAGAGATGATTTCTGTACATTTCATCAACAGCCCCATTCGGAAAAGCAGTGCCCTCAATGGTTACACTCAATGACAATAGTGATGAATAAATTGTTGGATCCGGAATTGACTAGGAACAGGGGTGAGGAAGAAAAGGAGAACCAAACCATGGTAAAGACAGAGGATGATACTATGTTCTCATGGAATGGAGTTTCACTGGTTAACACTGAAGGAAATGCTCTAAAATCTCAGCATGCATGTAAAACCACGGAAGATAAGAGCTTGACAAACAATGACAATGCAAAACTCGCAAAAGTTCAAGAATTGCAAGGGAAAAGCGAAGGGCAGTCTGATATAAAGGATAAAATTGACATACCTCAAGACCTCACTTACAAACAGGAGGTAGGGCCACTCATTAAACATGCCAAATCATTGAATGATGATGAGGAGAAAAGTTCTAGCAAGCTGAAAGAGGAACTGCCCACAACGAACCAACCTGTGGAAGAAAAGATTGAGTTGATTAGGACTAAGAAGACCAGTGCCCCACCTTTCCTTGTGACTCTTGAAATCCTCAATCATCAGGTGCATAATTGTCTGGTGGATTCAGGATCTTCTATGAATGTTATGCCTCTGGTAGTTTGCAAAAAACTCAATGGAGAAATAAAGCCTACTCTTTGGGATGTCACACAACTTGACAAAACCAGTGTCAAGGTAGTAGGGGAAATGGAGAATGTAATGATTCAATTGTCTGCAAATAAAAGGATATGCCACTACATTGACATCATAGTAGCAGACATTCCTGATGGTTATGGGATGATTCTAAACCGAGATTGGACATCGAGACTTAATGGGTACTTTGCTTCAGATTGGTCTCATTTGTGGTTACCTCAGAAGGGAAGCCCCAACCTGATTAAGATTCTAAGAGAGCCTTTTATGAAGCATAACGTCACTAAGCTTGGAGAAGAGAATGAATCTGCTGATTCTATTTTGGGAAACTATCTTATTGAGCTTAAGCTAGAACACCTTTCTTCAAAAAAGGCCAACCCTGTGATGGACGCTCAGTCTGAGCTCCTTCAACTCCCTCAGGCTGAAAGAAATGATTGCTGAATTCTAGATATGGGTGCTATTTCTATAACAGCACAACTGGACCATAGTTAGAATATTCAGGTCTTTAAAAACCCGCTCATTCCTAGTTCTTTAAATCTAAATTTTTTTAGGAATGGGTAAAGTTTATTTGTTTTTGTTTTGTTTTCCTCTTGTACATAAATAAATTGTTTGGTTACTGATTCTAGTTTCCGTTTTCAATGCTTTAATGTTTTCTTTCTATTTATTACTTGATTATGCTGCTAGTTGCTTATGATTTTGCTAGTTTTACTTTGTTTGAATAAAAGGCAAACTTTTGGATGCAATGGAAACATCAGGGCTCTGTTTAACTAAAATCATGAGCAAAAGGGCTGTGTTTTAAAGGATAGAATGGCTTCTAGCAGATGTATTCCAAACAATCAGTGCATTCATTCGAAGTCTTACTTAACCCCTTTAAATAACTCAGAAGTAAAAGGGTCTGAAGTGCTATTTAGAGGCTCCATCCATATCACATCTTAAATACCCAAGGGGGTAACAGCACTAGACCCATGGAGAGGAAGCAGAGTGTGACAGTTTATCATATATAAATGACCCCATGCCATGAATTAAGAAAAGGGATAAAAAACTCTTAAGAGTCACTTCTGAAATAAGACATATCAGAGCAAAGCTCCAAAAAAGCATAATCTCAAAGCATAAAGTACCAGATGGCCACAAGATCCTCTCCGTCCGTGAATGGAAACATGAAATATATCATTCACACAAAAGGACACTATGGGATAGAGGATCCTGAATTAAAATTCAGTAAGAAAGGCCTGCAGAAGGACTCATATCAAAGGAACTAAAGTCCAGAAAACACAAAGCACAAAACGGCATGGGGATGAGGAATAAAAGGATAACACTGTTCACTTTCTGTCACAATCCTATGGTGTCAAAGCTGTAAACCCTGAAGGGCAGGCAAATGAATCTCATTTATTTGGCCTCCAAAGAGTTATTCAGACCTGAACACTCCTGGTGTTACCTTTTCCCGAAGAGATAGACTTCATCTAAGTAATTTAATGCATGAGTTGACTGTTTGGGGATGCAGACAGTTAGAAGAGTTCAGTCTTATTCATACAGTCTTAGGCTTGAAAAGAAGGTTAATTCAGAGATCTGGGGTTCACCAGGTAGTCGCCAATTGTTGCACCGGCAACAATTTTCCAAAAAATTCAAAAAAAAATTCAGGGACCCTCCTTCATTTCGAGTTAGCCATTTCCTTTGCTTAGTTTCATGCTTTTGAGTCTTGCATATGGATTTATGGTTCCTTCTCGAATTTTGAATGCTAGAAATTGACTAGTTTTTCATAGTTAAAATGTTTAAAGACTTCCTTTGAAATTGAGTCTCTGTCGTTTTGCAAAACTTTTAGAAATTTCGTTGCAAAGTTTTCATGTCGGACGTTTTTCTCTTTGATTTTCCCAACGTTGCGGGTGTCTATCAGCTTCTAAGTTCCTTTCCCGTCCCGCCGTTGCGGGTGTTGTCCGGAAACAGAGTCGTTTGTTGACCCGCCGTTGCGGGTGGTCGTCAAGTCCGCTTGGTTTAACGTGACCGCCGCTTCGGGCGTCTCTAGATTCTTCATGTTTTCCGACAAGCCCCGCCGTTGCAGATCAGCGTAAATGCGTGAATCCTCGTTTCCCGCCGAAACATGCTTTGAAGTTTAGTCTCCTCGTTGCGGACGGTGGAGTATGGAAGATGACCCACCGTTGCAGAAGGGTCCAGACTCCTGGCCACCCGACCAAGGTTTCCGCCAGCACCCGATACATGTTTTTTTGTCGCACGAGGTATGTTTGAGCCATGTTCACCGTTGCGGGTGATAGAGTGGTAGGAAGTATCCGCCGTTGCGGGTGGTATGAAGCTCGTGCCGCCCGACATAGCTTTCGAAGCCGTCCCGATTTATGTGACTCCTCGCACGTGTGGCTTTGTTTATATATGTAGGGTGACAAGCGGGGTTTTTTGTTGTTTTTGAAGGCGTTGTCGAGGTGAGACGAACTGTCGAGTTTAGGAGCGCGTGAGAGCTAGCTGTTGGTGTACCTGTGTCCAGGTGGCAGGAGGAAAAGTCTAGCCATCATCTTCTCACCTTGTTTGGTGGATTGCCAGGTAGGATCTTGACTCTTAGCATCATTTTTGTTAAGTTTTATTTTACGCGGTGGAGGTTTTAAGATTTGGACCCGTCGTCCCATTGCGCCAGCATGGGGAGTTTACTCCCTTGGTTTGTTTTTTTCTTCGGTCGTCCACCTGGCGTTGCGCCGTTTGGTTAGGGTTCCCGGTCGGATAGTTTGGACGGTTATAGGGAGGGGGTTTTCGCCGTTTATTTTTAAAAGCCCGCGTTTCCTTTGTCTGCCGTTTTAGTCCTGTGGGGGGAAGCAAGGTGCAGGCGGCCGTCATGCCGCCTGCACCTGGTGTTTATGATGGAGGTTTTGGGGCGCAGGAGGCCGTTACGCCATCAGCGCCAAGGTACGTTGGGGTGGTTAAATTATTTGGAGCCTGCGTTGTTTGGTTCGGTCCAGGGGTTTGTGTGTCGTCTCGGTGAAATTTCTTAGCAGAACCTGGGGCTGGCGCGACCTAATTTGTTGTCGATTGCTTAAAACCCTGGTAGGGTCAAGAAGAACGATTATTGGTAACGCCACGATTTTTTAGGGTAGCGCGAGTTGGTTCTAATGAAGTCTCCTTCTCCAGAGATGTGGTCGCTTTCCGTCAAGGTGTGTGGAGAATGTCAGCGACCTATGGTTTTTCTTCGATGCTGGTCGTCTGCATTTCTATCGCAGCGGGCCTGGGGGTTTGTAGGGCTGAAGCATCGATTGTTTAGGCCTGAGGCTGTATGTTGTTTTTTTTTTCTCTGTGCATGATAGACAGTGAAATGATGGTTGTATGATGCATCTGCATAGAATTTGAGCATATTGATTCTCGATATCACTTTCTTAAGAAATGACAGGCCTCGTAATAGCGAAGTTTCTTGCCAACATTATAACGACTGATAAGTTTGATGCATATAAATCATGAGGCCACTCGTTCACAAGACCCGGTGAAGATATGCTATAGTAAACATTATCATGCTAACAATACATTGCACAGCACTTCATGATTAGTAAATTGTTCAGTATCAAAGCTTAAGGTTTGTTTGCATGCACCGATATAATGCCGATACACCTAAAAAGAATAAAATGTTGCACAAAGTTCACAAATTTGGATTACTCAATTCCATGGTGTTGTGCATTGCAGGAAGATCTTAAGATGTCTAAGAGACAGAAAAAGAAGGCCCCAGCAGTAGAGGAGGTTCCTGCAGCAGAAGTAGAAACAAGAATTGAATACATTTATGAGGACACCCAATGTGTCACAGGGGTGGAGCCTAAGTACAAATGGGGAGATGTTTACAGGATGATCTCCCACAGGGAAGTCCCAGATATGGGGCTTGAAGAAGCACCCATCTACGCCAATATAGAGAAATCAGCGATTATGAAGGTCGCCACCAGACCAGAGCTATTCCCGTGCTCTGAGTTAATGAGATGGGTGCTACCGCATACGAACAATAATTCAATGCTCACCTGTAACACTGAGGGCCAGGGCTATGCTGCATTTAGCCCTGGGTATGTAGCTTTAGCCTATCACCTTCCGGAGCCTCAGCTTTTCCTTACAAATGAATGGCTGGATGACCTCCGGATGGACCTTGTAGAGAGTCTGAAAAGAATGCTTTTACCTGGAAAGATATTCCGACATAGAGCGACTGAAGAGTATGACACCGCCAGTCTCAGGCCTACCTACAGATTCATAGCGTTGATGCTAAATAGAATCTTCGGGAGGGAAAATGGCAAATTGTTCAAGCTTGAATGGGTACCTCTAATGTTTTTTATAGCAACAGAAGGAACTATCTTCAATTGAGCAAGCATAGTATCCAGCAGCCTCTCCTCCTGTGTAGCTGCAGCTTTGGAGGAAAAGAACGGAGAAGATCTGAATTTTACATGAGCTCCATTCTAATTGACTGCATACTCTGCCGCCAGCCTTTTCCCGGGCTCGAATGTGTTTAGGAGAAGGATAGGATGCCCGTATATGCAGCATATAGACTACTGGGAGCTCATCAATACCATACTTACTATAAAGAGATCTGTGAACAGTTTATCATGCCTCTGCACACTCTCATATTCCGAAAGGAATGCAATTGCATGTCAGAAGAGGCCATGCAGGTCATAGAGGAGTTTGGTGACTATTTTTTGACAGAAAATGGGATGTATTTGAGGATGTTTGGTGGGTCAAAGACCCCTT
>LPNX010351384.1:188042-275947 GCA_001517045.1 Pseudotsuga menziesii
CATTCTGTCAAAGCTATGGGATAGATAAAACCAGCCTTCAACAACTTTTCAACTTCAGCCTTTACAGCCGTCGCTTTGCGTGGGTTAACAGGTCTTAACTTTTGTCGAACTGGTTTGGCATCAGGATATGTTCATATTTTGTGTTCAACAATCGATGGATCTATGCCTAGCATCTCCTCATATGACGAGGCAAAGAGATCACGGAATTCCTTAAACAGGGAAGTATAGATGGAAATCTCTTCAGGAGAGCAATTTGCACCTATATATATATATTTTCCATGACATCAGGGTTTACAGAGATGTTAATAGGTATAGTGGTGGAAATATTTTCCATATTCCCCTCAACAAACATTCCTTCCCTTGGTAAGGGATTGATAGGTATATCAACATCTTCTGACAGTCTCAAACAAAATTCTTGATTTTCTATTCTGCTTAGTTCAGGAAGAAAATAGGAATGATGATGAAGATCCTCACAAATATTACCACATCCACTCATGGCTTCCAAAATGGCTTCATCAGAAGGTAAAACCATGTCTAAACAATCTATAGAGTGCAAAGAGTTTTATTCCCATGTAGGAAAATAGAATTCTTCCAGATCTTCTGAGACTATTAGAGGATCTGGGATGGGATCAACAGTGGCTTGAGTGATAGCTTGATAAGCTACCTCCTTTGTCGATAAGGGCATGTCCGGTTCATGGGGGGATGGGAGAACCCAAGGATCAATACTATCAACAACCGTAGCTAAGGACTTCCTCACACTAGTAGAACCAATATAATTAACCGTGGTTGGAAGATAAAATGTACCCATCAGTGATGTGTACATTCCAGCCCCCAAGCTCTGTGCGGCAGGTTTGACCTAATCAACCAATGGCACAGAGGACTCATTAGACTTTAAATGACCTTTTTGAGTATAATCAATTTGATCAATAGTAACCAACTTTCCCTCATGTGAAAAAACCACTACACAAAAAACGGTCGACGCAATAGCGGACATCGCATAAGTCCAATTCCTTCCCAGAAGCAGATTATAGTCCAAAGGAGCATCAATCACTTCTACCTCAACAGACACTACTTTCCTTGCCAACTTAATTTAAAAAGCTGGTAGGATACCATGTGGACGGAAGGACCTTCTGTCGAAAGCAGTAAGTAAAGTGTTTGTCGGAACCAGCTCTGGGGATCTGAGAGCTTTCCAATAGGTCAAGGACATAACACATGTAGAAGCACCCTCATCAACAACTGCCCTTCCAATGGCCTTTCCACCATGGATGACATCTATTGATAAGGCTACATGGTAAGGTAGGTGAATTTTAACATCAGACAAATGAAACTTCACCACGAGACTCGACGAATCCATGTTGCCTAAAGCTGCTAAGAGAGCATCCCGCTGAGCGGGACAACTCTGTAACACCTCTAAAGCTGACATTGCACACGGTGTTTGGGCTAAATATTCAACCACAGAGTAGTTTGAAGTAGTCCTAGCGTTAGGGGTATGCAAGGGCTTCTTGAAGACACCTTTTGGTATCTTCGACATAGTTCCAGCAGGATTCTCTATTGTGAGAGGGTTAGAAGTTTCACCTACAGCTTTACCCTTCTCAGGAGTCTCTTTCTCATAATTTTTATTCCTCATCTGAAACAAAGTAAAAGATCGAACCATGTTGATATAGTTTGAGTTAGGGGTATTTTGAGTGCCCCTGCTACATTAGAAGCTGAAGCAGAGTTCTATCCTTGGGGAAAAGGATCCTTCAGGACAGCCGGTTGTTGATTCTTGAGCAGCTTCTGGGCTTGGTCCATAAGGGGAAAAAGGTGAGTAAGGTGGTCCTCGTGGCACAAATTACATGGGAACTTGACCTTCTTCTTTTCTTTCTTGCCCCCATAAGCATTGTTCATGGGCTTCTGCTTGTTTTGGTTTCCCTCTCCCTTCTTTCCTTTCTTTTTTTCCCGCCGGGCTGCTGATTGCCCTTCTGAGAGGTTTGTGCAAAAACATTTGCACTCTGGGGGGAGGGGGAAGCCTTTGCTACCTCTGCCGTAGACTACTTGATGGAAAACTGATGAAGTTGCTTAGCCAAAGACTCTACGGTCGGAGATTTAATGGACCCAACCACACCATCGGCATGGGGTCTAGGCTTAGGCTTCTCCGCATCATGCGTAGCTCTCGGTGCCTTAGGGATAATCTCATATAAGATCCCAGATTGTGAATAAATCAAATCCAGTTACTGGGCCCTGAGAATAGCTTCTTCTTCAGTCATCACTCCTGAGGTGGATATGTCCTTAGATATGTAGGGCAACAGGGATTTAAGGAACCACACTAGAAGGAACTCAGGAGGGATAGTGGATTTTATAAGGCTCTTCCACCTCCTCCACTCTTGGATATGATCCGAGATGTGGGTAGCCTTGTTCTACCTAAAGGTAGATAACAAGTCCATTTCAAAATCATATTGGACCGGAAGCTGAAAGTGGCTAAGAAATGCACTAGCCAAGTCCTAGAAACTACTCAAAGCAGTAGAAGGCAGTTCAATATACTATTTTGCTGCAGTACTTGTTAAGGTTCTCTGGAACAACCTCAACCTAACTGAATCTTCATTCAGCGAATTTGAAGAACACCATAAATGGAATGTGGTGGCATGAGCCCCAGGATCTTCACCAACTTTTCCCTTGAATTTAGGGATGTCTGATGGCAATTTGGTGGGAACAGGTGGCCACAAGGGGTCATGCCTCACCGGGTCATTCATCAAATTTGACAAATATAGCAAGTTTAATGTTGCCAGGAATGGAAGTTTGGGTTAAACTGGGGTACTAAATGTGCCAACCTAGGGATTAGAGGGACCTGCCCTCGAATGCCCATAGGTAAAAGTGGGGTTGCCCCCTGCCACCGGTTGCGAAGTGGGTAGATTGCTCTGAAATGAATTCCATCTGTAAGCCACAGGATTGTGTGTGGAAGGTGCAGTATAAGAAGTTCGGGCTGTCCCAATAGAAATAGAGGTCTGAAAGACAGGAGCCGGTATCCCTCTGCTAAACAACGAAAAGGGAGAGCTCGTGAACGAAACCGAAATCGGAGTTTGGAAACTTTGGCCATAAGAGGTGTTGTTCCCAAACTGCACTCCTACATAGGAAGGTGATGGGCCTACGTATGGAGTGAATGGGGGAATGTGCCCCCCATTCCAAGGGAATCCTTGGACGAACATCGAGGATCCTATTGAACCACTCTGGGTAGTATATGGAAAGGAAGAAGGAATAGTAGGTATACTAGGGATCCCAATAACCATACATTAGAGGAAATTTCAACTCAAAATGGGCCTCCTAAAATGAACTAATAAAATAATAGTTAAAATAATAAAATAATATTTATTAATTTTGGAGGAAGAAAAGAAAAAAACTACTTTTTTGTTTGTATTTTTGAGATATCTCCCTTTGTTTTTACTCAAATTTCAATTGGGAGAGCTCGTTGGATGTGGAATTAAATTCTGCATCCAATGAGTACCCACTTGGCATACTTTTGACGGACCCCGCTACCCCAAAAACAAGAAATACCTGAAAAAATGGAATGATGATGTCATCATTCCATTTTTTCAGGTATTTCTTGTTTTTGGGGTAGCGGGGTCCGTCAAAAGTATGCCAAGTGGGTACTCGTTGGATGTGGAATTTAATTCTACATCCAACGAGCTCTCCCGATTGAAATTTGAGTAAAAACACACGGAGATATGTCAAAAATACAAACAAAAAAAGTAGGTTTTTTTATGATACCTATCCCCAAATTTATATTAAAAAAGTGTTTAAGACCTATACGGTATTTCAAATTTAAAGCAATTTCATTGGCTAACACATGATACATGGAATTTGAATAAAAGTTAAAAGGCCCATTTTGAGTTGAAATTTCCTCTAATGTCACCAGAAGTACCTACTACGTTTGAGTGAACTGATGGTTGAACCACCCGGCTCTCTAGAATCAAAGGTGTAGAAGGTATACTAGATCTAGGGAAACTTACCGGGGGAGGTAGTACCCATTCAACTGGGACGGCTGAGGTGAACACAAAATAACTTTCTCCCGCAGAAGACATAATCCTACCCACAGGGACACCTAAAATAGGTGAATCAAAAGGTCTAACCCAAACGATCACAAGATCGTTTAAATCAGTCAAGGGTGTGTTAAAATTTATTGCAAACTCGTCAGTCTACAAGTCTTCTATCTCAACTGTATCAAGATCAAAATGGTTAGCTATAAATTCTGGTTCACCTAGAAATTCACTTAATCCTACCGGTTCAAATGAACCGTCCATGTCTAATCTCCGCCTTTGGGGTGGAGGTGGAGGCTCCAATGTGACGAGAGGAGGAAGGTTTCTCAACCTTCTTGACCTTCTTATAGGTTGGTCCTCCATGACTGAAAATTTGACAAATAAAACCCTAAGGCCAACTAAACATAGGAAAAACCACAGAGAATACACTATAAAATTCCTAAAGCCTCAAACAATCAATCAAGGGTGAAAGATGTGCTTTCCCAAAGAAAGCTGAAGAACGATTACTTGGCATCCTTGAAGTGGTTCTTAGGCACAAGTGGAGGAATCACCCACCGCCCTCCTACACTTATAACAAGGGTTACCTTCCAAGCCCGTCCAAGGTGAACCAGAAATAGCCTTCCGTTTTACCTAGGTATGAACCCTAAATGTCAAGAGACTAAAGGATACCTTAGCTATACCAATAGTCTGGGGGGATAGTTGCAAGCCTGACTCGTACGCATGGGCAGGGTAGCTGAGCCCAAAAATTTGTCTAGGAAAGAATCCCCAAATGCGTAAAAGTATTGATTTACATTTTGACAAGGAATCGGAGGGTTATCTCCTTAGTCCAATGCCTCCACGTGGCCTCGTGCTTGACTCCCTTTTGAGAGGAGCTTCCCAGATACAATTGATGAAGTCAAGGATTTACCTAAAGAAAGGTCCACTACTTCTGAATTTTAAAACTTATGGGAAGTTTACACTTCCTATCCCACAAGTCTAGCCTAAGCTAGTAGGTGAAAGGCCCCTAAAAATAAAAATTACTAGTAAATTTTAATTATTGCGTTTATTTTAAAGGGCTTTTTCTTACTCAGAAGGAAATGGAGTGATGAACTATGGTGTTTTTGACTCAATAAGAAATAAAAAATTAAAGGTGTATTTTTTCAAAGCAAAGTACCACTATTAAAGAAAACTTCTTTTTCTTTTTGTAAATATATATTGATGAACAAATGCAAGCGATAAAGAGAAACTAAGACTATGTTTTTGTAGTTTTTGAGATTATATTTTAAAACTGAAATGAAAACTACTTATGCAAAAACAAATGCAAAAGCTTGACAATGTTTTTCTTTTCACTTTTTAAAATGCTCAAACTCTACCATGCACCTAATATGCACTAAAATTGAGTATACTTGAATCAAATCAACTGTATAAAATAAGCAATCTGAAGTAAATAGGTCAATAAAACCAAGAATCAACCAACAAAGGAAGACGAGAACCCTAGCTTGGGTGTGTACAATGACAAGAAATCACTATAAAATCACAAAGGTAAGCGAGAAACCAACCACTATCAGAAGATAGACTGGAAAGACAATGCCCAGAACCCTTATCATTGATTCGGACAGAGACACTTCAACCTATAACCCAAATAGGCCAACTTACTTCAAGATGCCAACAGAAGACAATCCAAACGCAAGAAAACTAAGGGCTTTACAAGAAAGCTCCAAATGTGGTCACCAAGGTCTTCAGACTAACTGCATAGTGTCCAGAAAGAAAGCCAACTACCAAATAGGAATTACATAAAGATAGGGACAAGCAAACCCTAACCTAAAAATTCCTATTTCTAGGCTTGTAAGCGACTATGTATAAGGGAAACTCACGTACTGTACGCGACTGTCCAAGAGAGAAACCCATGTATGCAGGCCTCTGTACGCGACTGTGTAGCAGAGCAACCCACATACAGGTACAAAAGTTTTATCAAAAACTAAGAAAAATCCACAAGGCTTTCAAACACTATGATAAGCATGAACCAGGATAAAATACCACATACAAACTTCAAGGCAAAGACTGGTCAAGGGTGACAGAAACAACCTACAGCAGTCTGGGCTCCCCAGCGGAGTCACCAGTTCTGTTGTACAGGAATAAACACCTTATAACCGAAGGTCTGGGGTTACCAACATACTCATAAAAATTACAGGCAATCGACCTTAGAGTACAGAATAGGAAATAGGAGGATAGAAAAGACTCACCAGATATACGACGGTTGATCCTAGCTGTGTCCTCTTCCGCTCTGTTTCTCCTCCAAAGTATTCTGGGATGCTTCTCCTTCACCTGTCAAGAGAAAATCCTCTAAATGCAAGATAATACATGTATATAGAACAGGTCAGATAAATCATATACAGAGTGCTTAATCATAAGTATTCATCAAACCAGGATACATGAAATATATTCAAGACACATATGGAAGAAGGATTCTCTTTATTAACAATAGTGAATGAGTTCAGATTACAACCCAATGCCTGAGACAAGGACTCCTCTGCAACCAAAGGATTTTGAGTTCCACTTCTCCAAAGACTTATGAATAGACTCAACCATCATAACTTTTCTCTCCAAGTATTATTGATTAATACCCTCCCCAAGGCCTTTATTTATACTTGGTGAAATAAGGCAGTTTCGAGGGTTGAAGAGGTTGAGACAATTAAGATAGTTATAGTTAAGGGCTTAACAAATCTCAGATAATCACGATTTATTATTTTTAATGTCAAAGGAAGGTGTATGTGGGTATTAATACTGGAAACTCACTTATGACACGTGAGTTTCTCTAAAGGGAACCCGCGTACAAATCTGTACACAAGATGCAATAACCGATACTCGCGTACAACACGCGAGTTGCATATAGGAAGAGGCGTGTACATCACTTGACAAATTTAAAAGTAAAAATAACCAGTTGGATGGATGATAAATGTAGTTCATAATATGCCCATCTATAGTGTGTTAGGTAACCCTCAATCCATAAATGTCCTTTTGTGTGCCAACATAAGGAATGTCGACACTTGGACGGAGAGGTGCCATTCAGGTGGATAACAAGTGGGACCTCGCACATCTTCCGTTTGGGGGAAGTGTAGTGAGGATTTCTCCTCACTGCAGGAGAAAGAATCGCTCCCTTGTGCCTATAGGGCACAAGGGTAGGTTCCTACTCTTTGAAAATAGGAAAAAATGAAATGGAAATAGGATAAACAGAACAACAAACTAAACTAAACTAGAGTAAGAAAATAGCTACAACTGTAAAATAGATCTAAGAGCTAATAACAGAAAAGAAAGAGGGAGATGAAGCCCTTGTGAACCCCTCTGTAGAAAATGGGTTAGGGTTCCACCTCCTTGGAACCTGCAAGCAACTTAATCTACTACAATGGAAAACCTACAAACAATGTCAACAAATAGAACCTGGAAATAAAAATAATAGTTAGAAAGCAAAAACAATTAGACAAACATGAAAAGAAATGTTATACCTCACTTGGGTGGAAATGGGCCACCATGCCCTAGCTCATGGGAGCACCTCTCTCTTGATTGGGAAGAAATGGCTTGATGGGATGGAGATGGAGGAGAGGGAATGTGGGTGGTTTGAGAGGCAAAGGTCTCAAAGCATCCACAGGTAGCATAACAATAGGCAAGTGAGGAGTGTTTTGAGAGTGACCCCCCACCCTCCTTTTATAGTTTTTCCAAGGGATTTTAGGGTTTCAAGCCTTTGGTCATGGTTTTAGCCCCTTTTTTGGGCCTTTAGCCCCTTCTCCCCTAATTTTAGCCCCTTTTTGAGGGTTTTAGCTCCTAGGGGGCTATTATGGGCTCCTTTTTGGGGTTTTTAGCCCTTTTCTTCATCCTTGGGCTCTTTTGGAGGTGTGGGGGTCAAATGGAAGTTCTTATGGAGTGAAATGAGTGTTGTGAGATGGTGTCCTTGGGTGGTGTAGGCCATTGAGAGCTATGTGGGGAATTTTTGGGTTAACAGATTGCCTCCTGATGTGTGAGGGTAGGAGCTCAACATATGGCCGATGGACATCATAGGATTTGTTGTGCAGAGGAGGTGCTTCCGGGGCTAGGACATGCTGGCTTTTGTTTTTTGTATTCATTTGGTTCCCATCAATGGGTGAGATACAATAAATGTGTGACATATATATGGATGAGGCAGGCATCCCCATGCTTGTGATAATGTCAAGAGAATCATTTGATCTATGCTCTAAAATACAAGAGCCGATCATATACAACTGATGTTACAATGTTGGTTGCCTCTATGTGAGGCTGAATACAACACTGATCTGGTACATTGGACCCATGGCATTCTCATGGAATGCTATATCTTCATGACTGATGGTCTACTAGATCTGGTACATAGCTGTGTGGACTCGCTGATTGAGAGTCAGAGTCTCTGCGGTACAAGTATGTTGTATCAATCATAAAGGTATATCAAAGCACTGCTAGGGCTTCTGAACACTCTCTCCAATGAAACCTGGAAATCACAAGGGACATAACCTATCTAGGTCCCTCAAGTGGATTCACTAATGTGCTAGATTTAGGTGACATCTGGGGTCTTCAACTAAGTACTGTGCGAAAAAAACCCTGTACGAATCTCAATGGTGTGATGATGGAGTTGAAGTTGAGCATGTGAGAAACAACCATCACAAGAGGCACTAGTGGCTCCTCTCAAGTGGTCCAAGGAAATCATCAATGATGTTAATGAAACCAAGGTACAGGGAGCTTTGTGTCTATCCTCTAGAATATGTGTGTTGGCGTCGACAAAGGGAGACCTGCCGCTAGTCAAGGCAATGATGTTTCCTTGACCAGGAGTGCGAGGGACTACTGAAAGGTGTGAAGCAATCTACGGACTGACTCACTGAATTGGGGGGGAGGGGAGGGAAGGGAAAAAAAATAAACAGGGGTAGGGGGGAGTGGGAGACTCAAACTTCCTTTGTTCAGAGTATGATGGCAGGGCGGACTAGATAGCAAATGAAACTTAAATAATGGGAATGGGGTCATAGCTGTAATACTAGGAATGTCGCTGCAGATGGGAAATACTTGGAGGAGGTGGACACTTTTGTTACTGATGGGATCCAAGGAAGACACATTGTAGAGTACTCTAAACAAAGGCAACCCAATGTGGGGATGCTTCCAAATTGTTTTCTGTGGGGTGGTGTCTAGGGACACCGTTGTGGTACGATCTCGTGGATTTTTGGCGAGCCCGAGAAGGTATGTGCTCAATGGTGCTTTCAATTTTAGAGATTCTGAAAGCACGAAGAAGACTCTAGTGGGGGCTATTTTTCATTGGTAGTCTCCTGTGCCTGAAAAAGGATAAAAGTATACATAGGAGAGCTCGCCCATCTTGGAGGGGATGAGAGACTTCTTTACCGTTGGTAGTCCAATCAGGCCGAAAAAGGTTAAACCTATACTGACTGGACGGTCATTCAAATACTTTTATGAGCATGAATGAAACCAAGCTTGCTCAGTGATCTTTTCTTGTTGAGACGGCTGGAAAAGATCTTAATGATAGCCGGTGGTGAGCTTTTTCATAAAGTGCGGCCCCTCTTCCCGAGAAAGCATAAAAGTATGCAGAGGGGAACGGTCTTGGCTTGAGTGTGCCAAGGAGGTCCTTTTCATGAAATGGTCTACATGGTCTTTAAAAGGAGGTAAATGAGACAATATAGACACCCTTTCCTATACTTTAGCGAGCGGGAAAGGAAGCAACTGCGCTCAGCGATCTTTTCATTGTTTTAAGGAGTCAGAAAAGAGCTTAAACGAAACTCCAATGTGGTCAACCGACTGCGGTGGCACGAGCGGTGCCCCATGTCGAGATGGTGGACAGAGGTCCAAAGGTCATCCGCGCAGTATTGATGGAGCAGAAGGCTCTCAAACATACCAATACATGTGTGGGATATATTGTGGCAGAAGCCTGTGAGACGGTGTGGTACATGCACGCAAATCAAGGTGGCTCTCGAACAGAGGTCAGGAGAGCGTGTGTGTGTGTTGCGGTGGATGAAATTGACTACATGCGATGTGAGTGCAAGTCCGAGGGCACTCATATGCCAAATACGTGCAAGAAAAGAAATCATTTTGTGGATAGTGGTCTAGAGTTCCACGTAAGGTGCGGTAAAAAGAAAAGAAAATCTGTGTTAAAAATACAAAATAAAAGATAAAATTACATTTCTTAATGGGCGATGGCCCGAGGACACTTCTATGTCAAATACATGGAATAAAAACAAAGGGTTATGTGGATGATGGTCCAGATGTCCGCATAAGGTGCGGTGAAAAAAGACAATTATAAATACAAAAAGTAAAATTATAGTACAATCCTTAACGGGCGGCCGCCCGATCGCTTGCATGAGTAGTGGTCGGGAAGTGTGATATGAGTACTGGTCCATAGCCTCTCACATCGTCATGTCATGGCTCGTGAATCGAGGTGACTTGTGGAAAAATTGTCCCAAATTTGACTAATTAAACATGAGACAATGGTCTCATAAAGAAATGGAAATTTGATCCCGGAGGTGTGAGAGGTGTCTCAAACAGGTTCCGGGTGACGTTTGACTAGTAGCTGATGGTGCTGCCTTTGATTTTTGCTAAAAAACATTGAAAAACAAAAAAGAAAATGAAGTGACTCATTGGTGATGTTAAGCGTAAAATTTCTTGAGGTAGAGCCCATTGCGGGGGTTCTCCAAGAGTTGTCCATCAAATTCAATGAGGGTGTATGCCCCTTTTCCGAGGCAACAGTGGATGACATATGGGCCATACCACATTGATTCAAACTTGCCTTTGCCCAATTTTATCATTGGGTTGGTCGTAGACTAGAACCATATCACCTTCGCTAAAGGTGCAAGGGTGGACATGGGAGTCATATTGGATATTTGATCATGTTTTTGCTGCTTTGATGGCTTGGAGGGCAGCTCGACGGTCTTCTATGGTTTGCTTGAGTTGGAGGAGCCATTCTTCTAAAGGTGAAGTATTAGGAAGGAGTTCCACTGCGAGGCAGAGAGATGGGATTTGGCACTCTATAGGGAGCACTTATTCAACGCCATGTACTAGGTGGAAAGGGGTGAAACTGGTTGCGGTTTTTGTGGATGTGCGATAAGCCCATAGGGCAAAGAATAGCATGTGATGCCAGTTAGTTTTGTGATTTCCTACCACCCGTTGGAGCATTGTTTTGATGATTTTGTTGACTGCTTCAACTTGGCCATTACCTTGAGGGTAGTAGGAAGAGGAGTACTAGTGTTAGAATTTCAACATGGTTGATAATTCAGCCCATACGGTGTCTTGGAAGTGTGCCCCATGATCTGAGACTAATTGTTTGGGGACACCAAATCGTGTAATAACATGGTTGAAGAAGAAACATGTTGCGGTTTCATATTTGCAATCAAATGTGGGAATGGCTTCGACTCACTTGGTGAAGTAATATAATGCCATGATAATGTACTTGTGGCCATTAACCGAAACGGGGTTGATGGTCATGAAGTTGATGGGACCGACTGTGATTATGAGATGTAACGGTGCGGGGGGCGGTTCTTGCATTTGGGGCAAAAAGATGATAGCTGCAGCAATGTTTGACTGCCTCTATGCAATCAGCAAAGATGGAGGGCCAAAAATAGCCAACGTGTAGAATATTTTGGGTGGTTGCTAGCCATAAAAGGTGACCACCACAGGATCCACTATGACTGTCGTTGAGGATGGTCTCGGCCTTGTCATGGGTGAGGCAACGACGTAGGATGGTATCAATGCCTCGATGATACAGAACATCTCCAATCAGCAAGTGGCGAATGGCTTGATGTCAGATGCGTCACCTATCCTCACGGTTGAAGTACGCTGGGAACTTTTGCATTCATAAATAGAGAAGGATGTCTCCATACCATGGGTCGTCAGTAGATATGGAAAATAGGAATTCATCAGAAAGATCATCCATGGGGGGTGGTGATGCGGTTAATGGGGGCAGATCGGTCATGAGTGTGGCTAGTGTGAGTGCCTTTGTGCTTTTGGGAGACACAAACTCTAGGTCAAACTCTTGGAGGATGACTACCCACTTGGCAGCTCAACCTTATAGAAGGCGGCAGCTTAAGAGGTATTGCATTGGGTTTGAATCAGCCACTACATGAGTATGGTTGGCAATGATGTAGTGGCGCAATTTTTGAGCCGAGAAGACGACGGCGAGGGCTAATTTATCCTTGGGTGAATATCGTAATGGGGTTCCTGTTAGCTTCTGACTAATGTAGTAAATCACATGCTCATGTCGAGCATCGTATTCTTGGACCAAGACTCCAGCAATGGTATTTTCTAAGGCTGACACATAAAGGATGAAGTCTCGAGTGAAATCTGGTGGTGAGAGTAATGGTGCAGAAGCTATGGCTTGTTTGAGTGCCTCGAATGATTCTTGTGCTTGCTGATCCCAAACAAAGGGGATTTTTGTGTGGAGCGGGTGGATGAATCCATAGGATTTTGTTGCATACTCCAACACAAAGTGGCGAAGGAAGTTGGCCTTGCCTTGTAGTCTTTGTAGTTGGTGCCAATTTATTGGGGAAGGAAGATCAACGATGGCCTGAACTTTGAGGGGATCTACCATTATCCCTTTGTGGGAGACAATAAATCTGAGTAAACGTCCTGCTGGGACATAGAAAATGCACTTGAGGGGGTTTAGGCAGATGTTGTACTTGCGGCAACGTAAAAAGACTTGCCGTAAGGTGTCTATATGTTGTGCTTGTTTTTGTGATCAAGCGGTGAGATCATCCAAGTAGACCAAGATGATGTGAATTAAATCGTGGAAACAATATGTCATGGCACGCTGGAAGGTGTCTCCATAATTTTTGAGACCAAAGGGCATGACTCGGTAGGAAAATGTGCCCCATGGGGTTGTGAATGCCATCTTATAATGGTCTTCTTTCCGGATTTGGATTTGGTTGTAGCCAGAAAATCCATCCATGAAGGAGAAGGCCTCATGTACGGTGCATGCATCGACGATTTGGTCGATCAACGGGGTGGGGAATTTGTCTTTGGGACATTCCCCATTAAGATCATGGAATTCTGTGCAAACGCAAATGGTACCCTATTTTTTATTCAAAGGAACAGGATTAGAAACCCAAGTTGTGTATGCAATGGGATAAATGAAGCCGGCTATGCATCGCTTCTCTATCTCGGCTTTCACCACAGCCACTTTGGATGGATGGATGGGCTGTTGCTTCTGGCGGATAGGTGCCACATCAGGCCATGTGTCGATGTGGTGTTCCATGATGGATGGATATAAGCTGGGAATTTCAGTGTATGACTAAGAGAAGATGTCGCAAAATTATTGGTAGAGAGCAGTGTAGGCATCGACCTCTTCCAGGGAGCAAGATGCCCCCAGCATGATTTCTTCAACGATCTCAGAGTTGGTTGACATGTCAATTTTAATGGTTGGTGAAATGTTCACCATGTTTCCTTCTTCGAAGGCATCGGGTTCTTGGATTGGGTTCTTAAACCAGTCAACCTTCCCATGGATGAAATCTTTGGTCTCCATGAAAAACTGGTCGGACTGTGACACAAGCTCTTCTAGGAGGAAGAATGCGTGATGGTGCATGTCGTCCCATGGGTATTCTAGGGTAGTCAGAGCTTCAAGTATCTCCTCATCATTGTTGAAGCAACAAAGTGACAGGTCTGATGGACCATTGGTGGAGATGAGTGGGTCAGTGGAACTGGACATCATGTAGATGGACATGGTGTCTGAAGAAGGTGGTGGTGGGTGAACTTCTTCGATCAAGGTGATCTCAGGCTCAAGGGAATGGTGATGAAGGTCCGCAAGAGCCATTCAAAATTTGGGTAGGTCTTGGCAATGGTGGGAGTAATTTCCATATAAGTCACAAAGGGCACAAGCATGGTTTGTCCTCAATGCCTTGTTCTTGACTAGTGGCGCGGTTGGGAGTTCAACCATGGGGATGTTTTTGTTCGTATCCATGGCATCCAGATGTGCATGGATCACTGGGATTTTAGGGAAATTCTGAGTTGGATGGCCCTGTTGTTCACAGATGGCACAAGGTGGGACTTGTCGTGGTTCTATAGTGGCTTTGGTGTTCTTTCCCCTAGCCCTTTTGGGTTGGGGTAGTTCAGGTGCGGGTGCGGAAATTGGCTTATGCGGAGTGAGTGGGTGGTGAGACTCGACTGCAATAGGTTGCACTGGATTTAACACAACTTGGGGCATTGTTGGTTGAGCTGGTGGATCAAGTTACCACATCGGGATCCCCAACATAAAGTTGGGTAGGATTAAGGTGGCTATGACCGGCTTGCTCATGACACTAGGTGGGGGAAAGAGGAACGGAATTGTATGGACTGGAGATGAGCCCACATAACTACCAATTGGTTGCATGTGGGGGTGAGGTTGTGGTTGCGGCTGTGTGTAATGTTGTTGTTATGGGTGATGTTGTGGCTGCAGATGATGTTGTGGTTATGGTTGGGGCTGCGGTTACTGTTGTTGTTTGGGTGCAGCGGTGCTTGATGAGACCATGCATAAGTCCGCAGTTTGCTTTTGTGTCGGTGGTGGTGACACCAACAAAAAAGGAGCTGTTATGGTGGGATCAGTAAACAACCCAGGGCCCACATTCAACAGTGGGGAGGCTGGTGTGTTTTCAACCACAGTGTTGGTTACAGGGATGATGTTAGCGTGTGCATTCGCCCCTTGCGGCTCAATGGTGGTGATGGTAGGGATAACATTGGCAGGTGCTATTAGCCCTTGCAGATCATGGTAGGTGAGATGGTCAACCATCACAATCTTCCCTTCGTGGGGGAACATCATGAGGCGAAAGACAGTTGATGCAACAGCTCACATGGCATACATGTAACTCCTCCCAAGGAGGAGGTTGTATTCCAGTTGAGCATTGACGACTTTGATGTCGATCATGACTATCTTCCTAGCTAACGTGATGGGGACATGGGGGAGGATTCCTTGGGCTTTAGTGGGGTGTCCATCATAATCCCGCAGAGTCATGGAGGATGGTTGTAGAATCGGTGATCCAAGCTTTTTCCAAACCAAGGTAGACATGACGCATGTGGATGCCCCCTCATCCACTATGCATCGGTGCACAACCAAGTTTTGAATGGACACCAAGATTTGGAAGGTGATAGTGGAGGGCATGCGTGGCTCTCCATTCTCTGTTTCAAAGGTGATCAGCTTATATTCGAAGGGGTCTACTACCCCTAGAGTAGCTTGTAAGGATTTTCGCTACATTGGGCACATTTTAAGTACCTCAAGAGCGGACAGGCGGTTGGCGTTTGGGCCAAATCATCCACAATGCTATAACTGACTGCAGCTCTAGCTATGGAATTATTGGAAATTCTTTGTATGGGGGGGCATGGGAACGGGGGTAACTGGAGAGGTAGGTTGGTTGTCTTAGACATGGATGCTGCTGATGAGTCGGCAGGTTCGATGGTGGTACCGTACTAATTGTGTCTAGTCTGTAAGTTGACCTCTTTAGTGATCATGGCTAGCAGGTGGTGAACACCTATTTCAGCCATGAGCGGTGCCCCCAGAGCATTGGGATTGGCCTGGGGAGGGGGACCATTTTCCACCAATCCTTGGATTGGTAATGGGTTTTGAAGCACCATGGGAGGAGGTCCTTATGGTGCCTGGTTGGGTTCAGCTTGATTGGGAGCATTGGTGGCCAGTTGGTCCTCATTTTGAATGGCTTGCTTAGCGTGATCCATGAGGGGACACTCAAATGTGTAATGTCCATAAACATCATAGAGTGTACAAGGTTGGTTTGTGTGCAACAGAGTGTTGCATCTTAGTGCATTCTATCGTGAGGGGTTTTGGGCTGGCCAGTTAGCCATGGCATTATTGGGAGGGTTCGGTTGTTGACCACCTCCCTGTGGTTGGTTATTGCCTTGGTTGCAAGGCCAGTTGTTTCTAGCTTGCGCTTGTTGATTGTTGGGGGTAGGCTGGTTGGGACATTTTTTTTGTGCGAACACTTGTCCCAATAGAGCGGGTGGAGCAGGGGCAGGAGCTTGAACTTGTTGCACTGGTGGTGCATAGTATATTTGTGGGGGTGGTGGTGCCACAAATGTGGGAATTTTCCCCACATACTGTTGTGTTGGACAATCCATGGCTTGAGCCTACTGCGGTGGCGCAGGTTGTGCATAAGAGGTTGTTGCTTCAGACTGAGACATCATTCTAGCATAGTCTGGAGCTTGGTTTTGGTAAGGAACATTAGCAGTGTTGCTTGGTTGCGGTGCAATGGCAGGTGTTTTTAGTCAAGGTTGTGGTTGTTGGGATACTGACCCTATGATGTCATCCGCTGCATGGGATGCCCCCGGTGTATCACGGTAAGAGGTAATCGAACGAGGAGCGTCTAGAATGACAGTGTACAAGTATCCAGACTGGGCATAAATGAGATCAAATTGTTGGGCCTTTAGTATGGCCTCTTCTTCAGATTGGGGACGTTCATATGCCATGTCCTTTGCGATGGGTGGGAGCAAAGCCTTAAGGAACCAATCCAAGAAGATCCTATAATCTAGTTGGATTTTGCATAAGCTACGATGTCACCACCACTCATGGATATGGTCAGTTATGTGAGTGGAGGTGCTTTGGCGACAGGATAGCAGGATCTCCACCCCCTCATCATATCTGACAGGGAGTTGGAAATACTGTAGGAACATGAAGGCTAGGGAGTTGAAGTCGGGGTACTTGGCTTGTGGCAGCTCAATGTACCATTTGGTCGCAGCACCTGTAACGGTGCGTTGAAACAACCTCAGCCTGATGGAGTCATCTACGATGATATTAGATGAGCAACATAGATGGAATGTCATTATATGATTTTGGGGACATTCCCCGGCTTTGCCTTCAAACTTTGGGATGTCTGATGGAAGCTTATTTGGCATGGGTGGCCAAAAAGCTTGGTGGCTGATGGGATCATTCGTTAATCTAACCAAGTCAGGCAAGTTCAAATGAGCCATGAAGGGAATATTTGACCCCAAGTTGATGTGGGATGGGGCTGCAATGGGGGTGGGGTTTGCAGGTGCATAGTGCATCTGCACAGCTGGGGTTTGTAACTTTTCATATGCTTAGCTAGATCATTAGTATTTAATTTTGATCTCATAACAAAAGCATATAAATAGGTTCACTGAAATATAGACAAGCACAACCATACAAAAGAGAACACAAAGATTTATCCTGGGAAAACCCTAAAGGGAAAAACCCAGCAAAATCTTCCTCAATATAGATTCCCCAAAAACATAAAAGATAAAACTAGCAAGGAGATCAAAGCCTGATCCACCTCCTTTTCCTGCTACTCTTCTCTTCTCCACTAATGCGCTACATAAGTGAGAGTGCGTGCTCCAAATGAGGAGCGCTACACCTCTATTTATATTCATCTGTTCACTTTAGATAACTCATTCGACATGTAGGCTCGAGTTAAGTCATGTAGGATAGAGTTACACATGTAGGCTTAAGTAACCACACTGGGGTGCTAATGACCCACCTTTACAATTAGAGGGGACTATCTCATGACTCTTATAGTTCTTCCGATTAGGATCATCGGGGTACAAATTAATACAAGTGGTTCTCCCGATAGGACCATCGAGGACCACAAAAGGATACATATAGAATATTCTTTGAAGTTACAATATTTCAACACTCCCCCTTAACAAGAAGGGTATTCTGTAACAACATTAACAATAACAATAATAGGAGAGAGAGAGAGAGATATGAAATCATCAACATCATTAGGGTAACACATCTATAAATCATTGGAATCTTTTCAACATCATATAGTCTTTGTCTCAATATTCAATGACAACAACTCTTTGATCAGCATCAACATATTTTGACCTTTCAATCATCAACATTTTTAGCAACATCTTTAGCAACATCTTCAACACTTTGACCTTTCGATCAACAACATCTTCAGCAACATCTTTAGCACTTTGACCTTTCAATCAGGGCACTTTGACTTTTCGATCAGCAACAACATCATCATCATACTCTGATCTTTTGATCAGAAACATCATCATCATCATACTCTGATCTTTTGATCAGAAACATCATCATGAAAACATCATCATCATCAAAACATCATTATCATCAAAACATCAACATCATCATCATCAAAACATCAACATCATCAAAAAATCAACATCATCAAAACATCAACATCATCATCATCAAAATGTCAACATGATCCTTCCTTTCAGAATTATAGGATCAACATGTTTGTGGTACTCAGACAATCCTTCCTTTCAGAATTACGAGATTTTTGGTCTTTACGGAGTTACCAATGATCCTTCCTTTCGGAATTACGAGATCAAGTCTTTACGGAGCTATTAACGATCCTTCCTTTTGGAATTACGGGATCAACACGTCTATGGAACTCAGACAATCCTTCCTCTAGGAGTTACGGGATCAACACACGTTCTCGAGTACTGAATTTACCGTATCTGTTATGAACAGAAGTTCAAGGATGATACAATCCTACCACCTTCTCGATGACTGAAGTCACCGGATCAATTTAGGGCAAGTGCCCAGGGATGATACAATCCCACTTCATTCTTGAGGACTGAGGTCTCCGGATCACTTTAGGGCAAGTTCCCATGGATGATACAATCCCACTGCAACATCACTACTCCCCCTTTCAAGGAAGGTCTTTCCGAACAAAACCAAGCTTGTCTCAAAAGTGTTTGAACTTTACTCGAGATAGAGGCTTCATCAATACATCATCATCCAAACCATCATCATCTACATCTTCAGTATGTGAATACTGAACTATCACCATATGTATCTCTAGTATGTGAATACTGAAAGCATCATCATCTCTATATTCAGTATACAAATACGGAATCACCATCATCTGCATCTACAGTATGTAAATACTGAAACATCATCTATATCTTCAGTATGGGAACACTGAAATCACCATCATCTATATATTTGGTATGGGAGTACTGAAACATCATCATCTTTATATTCAATATCGAAATACTAAATCACCATCATCTACATCTACAGTATGTAAATACTGAAATATCATCATCTGCATCTTCACTTGTTTGTAGAAATATCGGATTTTTATGTGTTACAACAGAACACAGGGTTCTCTGTCATCACAAATTTGGTTATCACATAGAATAATTGTAGCATCCATCTTTAGGTCAAAGAGACTTGATATCAGCTTCTGAAGCCATATGGCTTCACAACTTAGTAGAGCAATCTACTATGTATTCTACTTCACCCGTGCTAGGAGAAACACTGGACCGTTTCCTGCTAAACCATGAACTCATAGCAGATCCCCCAAAAAAGCATCTAACTGATGTGATTTTCCTGTCTGAGATACTTCCAGCCCAATATGCATCTATGTAGCCATACAATCTATACTCATGGCTACCATCATAGCATAGACCAAATTCTATAGTCCCTTTCAGATATCTCATCACATGTTTTGCAGCTACTAATTGTGAACCTGTCTTGGTTGAACAAGATATTCACTCAAGGTGTTCATAGCAAAACAAATGTCTTGTCTAGTATTTGTTAAGTACATCAATGACCCAATGATTTGTCTATAATGAGTCACATCCACTAACTCTAATGAGTCATCAGCTAACAACTTCAGGTTGGAATCCATGGGTGTGGCCATGGATTTGCATTCCAACATATCAAATCTTTTCAAACTTTTCACTACATACTTTTCTTGATTGAGAAAGATTCCTTCATACTTCTAGACCTAGGAAATAAAGTATTAGACCAAGTTCTAAATTCTTTAGTAAACTTCTTCTTGCATTTTACAATCTGTTTCTCATTCCCTGTCAAAAATAGATCATCCATATATAGTAATAGTATGACAGGTTCATCTTCTACAACCTTGTAGTAAAGGTTAGGATCAACTTTACTCTTGGCAAAGCCCATGCTTGTCTGGAAACTATCTATTCTTCCATACCAAGCTCTGGGAGCTTGCTTCGGGCCATAGAGGGCCTTCTTCAACTTGAATACATTAGTCCATCTGTCTTCAACTTCAAATCCTTGTGACTATTTGATGAAAAACTCTTTCTTGATCATACCATTAAGGAAGACTTGTCTTTACTTCATCATGTACCTTGCTTCCTGCAGTAAGTGTCTCTTCATAATTAATTCCCTCTTTCTTATAGAAACCTCTAGCCACAAGTCTTACCTTACTTCTATTAGCAACATATTTTATCTTGCAAATCCATTTGGAAGATACCACATTCTTGCTTTCTGGTTTGAGTACTATATCCCAAACATCATTCTAGTATCATAACTTCTTTTATGATTTTGTCTTGTTAGGTCATCAACATATCATAGTCCTCTACATTAAACCTTGAAGGTTGGAACCCACTTTACTCTTGGTAAAGTCTCGATCAATCATGAAGCTATCCATCATGTCGTACCATGTCGAACTCAGATATATTTTGTAGTCACTCCCCCTAAAGTGGAGTATCACCTTCCTTCTTCATTTTATACAGGGGGTTCTATGCTTGACATATACTTTTCAATAGAGTATGTCATGTCATAGTCTATTCTTTCTGAGGTAAATCACGAACCTTGCTTTGTACACTTGTTCTTGTAGATCCATATGGAAGATACTACGTACTTCCCTTTATGTCTCAAAACCATATCAAATACATCATTCCTCATGATCAATTGTTACTCTTTGATCATAGCTTATTTCATAGCATTCATCTTGATTTATCTCTCATACCCATGGTGGTCTTCATCCTTCAAGGTGGATCTTCCGGTCTCTGAAGCTCTTTCTTCCATCATGGTGTCTCTGACCCTGGGAGCTTCAGATTCATGTTTATTAGAGTGAATCTTGAATTGTCATCACTTGTTCTTCGGAACAAGTCTCATCCTTCTTTTCTTGTAGGAGGTTGTACAAGACCTTTCCTACAATTCAATTGCACCAGTTGCATGGTTAGAACTATTTCATAAAACATATGCATAACAACAAATTCTTATGCATCATGCAACTTTTTAGCCAATACAACATTCATCCATATCTCACGGAAACTTTCTAGATGCCTTCCATCTCTACCATGACATCATTGATATTGTGCACTAATCCAATATGTCAGCAAAGAGGTTTCATTCTAGATAAGTAGAAATGGAGAGTTGTATAGCACCATGAGCTACTTACCCATCACATGCATATTAGTAGTATACAGTCATTAATGCAAACAATCTATCATGCATAATACATCAACTGAATATAATCAAATGTATAACAAAACAATATCATGAAATGACAATTGAATACTTATCTTTTATTTGTTTTGTGGGTAGACTCCTTATTGATCCTTCTACTTAATCATCTTCTTCATTCATGACATCATCATTTCTTATCCAAATGATAAGATGGATAAGAGGTTCTTCAAGAATTGAGTTCTTCACATTCCTCATCGCTTGAGGGATCTTCTTTGAATGGTGAGAGATTGATCTTCAATTGCTCCCATCTTCTTGTTCTCTTCTTATGAGTCGAGCTTCTTCTTATTCCCAGATTCAATTGAAAGTAATCACTTCCTTCTAGCACACATTCCTCGCATGAATGAATCCCATGATCTTGGGAGGCCATTCAAGGTGGCTATCACCACTTCTGCATTCTTCACTTCTTCTTTTACCTGTTTCTTAAGGTCATCTTCTGATGTATGTTATTTCCTTCAAATAGCTTGGTCAAGGAATCAAACATCTCTTTCGGTGTCTTTATGGAAGACACCTGTGGTACAAGTTGATCCGTGACTAAATCAACAATGATCTTCTTGGGCTTGATCACGTTATTCTTGTGTAAGGATTTGAGCTTCATCTCCCTCTGGAATTGGAACCTCTCTACTCATGTAGGTGTCAAATTCATTTTCTTCAGATAGATCAAATACTTCCATGCTTGGAATTTGTCAACTTCACCAAGCTTATCATCAAACTGATGTGATAGATCACTTTGAAATGAGAACCTCAAATGAAAATAGCAAAGGATTAGATCTTATCGATTTGAGGTGTCCGTCCTGGTTCCGGAGTTGGATGATCTAGGGTTTGTCACAGAAACCCTAATTTTAAAAACTTGGAATATTTTAAATATTATTGGATATAAATATAGATCTCTTCAAATGGATCTTTCCAATGTACTCCTTTTTTGAAAACAGTGGAGGGAAGCTCCTGGAACAGGAAGCCCTAGTTTTCCAATTTCTTCTGCAGAAATTCTTGTCACTGGTTCTGCGATATATCCGAAATTACTACTCCTTTGTGTCTGAAATTTATCACTATGGTAACCTCAAATGTACCTCATTCAACACCATAGGTATCATCAGAATTGGTTTCACCAATTTGGATTTATTATCCTTTTCCCAAGGTGACCTGTTACAGGATTGTTCAGAATAGTGAAGTTGTATGGCCTGCCACATATCATTGTTTCATATTCTATTTCTAAAATTTAGAACACACAGAGTAAAGTCTATTCTCTTTTTGTAAAAACTTTAGGAATTCCATTTGGACCTCTATAGCCCAATCTATAGCAATTCTCCCCAGGTGTCCTATTTAGGGATGAATTCTGGAAGAGGTTGGAACCCTAACTTGGAGGGATCATATCTCCCAAAATATAGCGAATATGAGGCTGAATTTTTGAAAAAATGTATATCAGGATTTTATATTTAGCCTATACAATTTTCAGTACCTGAAACTTCTCCAATATCAGGATATAGTGAATGTACCAAAAATTAGCAGTTTTAGTATTTAGGGTTTTTCTAGCTCAGGGTCAAACTAGGGTTTGACTTTCCCGGAGTTTCACCCAACCAAAAATCTTGATCCAGGTCTCTAAAATTCAATTTTGATGAGGAGAGAAATCCTATGCTGGGATCACTCAAAAATTCTTCTTCTGTAAGAAGCCCTAATTTCCCGCGCCGAAAACTGAAAATACTCGGAATTGAATTCTACTTCGACAGAAAGATGCGCCCTTCAATGGAGAGTCAGCCTAGCCTTCTTTTGCTGATTGATTGTGGAGAGAGACCCAAAAATTAAGAAGCCCTAGCTTCTATAGCTGCACAATATCTTCTTTCAGGGTGGCTCTGATACCATGTTAACTTTTCATATGCTTAGCTAGATCATTAGTATTTCATTTCGATTTCATAACAAAAGCATATAAATAGGATCACTAAAAGATAGACAAGCACAACCATACAAAGGAGAACACAAAGATTTATCTTGGGAAAAACCTAAAGGGAAAAACCCAATAAAATCTTCCTCAATATAGATGCCCCAAAAATGTAAAAGATAAAACCAGCAAGAAGATCAAAGCCTGATCCTCTTCCTTCTCCTACTACTCTTCTCTTCTCCACTAATGTGCTACACAAGTGAGAGTGTGTGCTCCAAATGAGGAGCGCTACACCTCTATTTATATTCATCTGTTCACTTAATATAACTCATTCAACATGTAGGCTCAAGTTAAGTCATGTAGGCTCGAGTTACACATGTAGGCTCAAGTAACCACACTGGGGTGCTAATGACCCACCTTTACAACTAGAAGGGACTACCTCATGAATCTTATAGTTCTTCTGATTAGGAGCATCGGGGTACAAAGTAATACAAGTGGTTCTCCCGATAGGATCATCGAGGACCACAAAAATATACATATATAATATTCTTTGAAGTTACAACATTTTAACAGGGGTGCTTGCGGTGGCACCATGGCGGATGGACCAATGCCCCCAAGTGTTGTGAGTGGGATGGTATGGGTAGAGGGGGCATTGCCCCCATGTATGACAGTAGGGGCAATGTAGGTGGATGGTGCACTGCCCCCTGTGTAGCCGGAGGGGCAGTGTGTGTGGAGGGGCCACTGCCCCCGTGTGTTACCACTGGGCCAGCTTGGCTGGTCACTATGGGTGGTGTCAATTGGCTAACGACAGTCTGCATGACTATGCTTGGACTGCTTGCCAAGTTGTGGGTGACAGGTTGTGATGTGGACATGGGTCCACTCGCTAAGGTTAGGCCAGAAAATGGATCTGGGTTTGTAGTAGCCATGGGGCTTGATGGTGAGGTGTGGAGGTTTGGGTCAGACTAATATGGGTCTGAATCAAAATCAGAGGCTGTGTAGCCCTTTGACGATGTGGGAGATCACTGAGAGTGATTTTGACGGTGGTGATCAAGTGTTCCAAATGGTGGCGGTTCACCTCTTAGGCGTGAGGAAGATCGTGGAGGATCAATTGTGTTCACTTTTGTGTATGAAACTGGTGGGTATGAGATTTGGACCCTAGTTTCAATGGCTTCCTATTGCCTGAAGGTGGTCTCTTGGCCACCAAGACTGCTAGAAGACAACGGTTGGCTTGTTCCTCATGGGTGCTTCTACTCAATCGGAAGGGGTCGTTGCCCGTTTCGCTTGGAAATTCCTCTCAACGACTAGCTAATTTGGGGTTCCTATGGTACTCCTCACAATGAGTTTCTGGGCAAAGCCCAAGTACTTCCCACAGTTGAAGCATTCAGGGACTTATGTTCTCAAAGACTATAGAATTGATTGAACTTAGTGTAAATTTGGTAAATTTTAAGGCTTACTCAGCGTCATGAACTGAGTTGGGTTAATTATTTGGTATGGTGTGTTGGTTTGCTTGTTTGTTCTAGTTTTTCATTGTTGCAATATGGTTTATGAATTCATGGTAGAGTTCATATCATGGTTTTGTATGCAAACATAAACAAAAATTTGTAAGCAAGTACAGTGATTAACCCTGGATTGCTGGCCTAACTAAATGTCTACCTCTCAGTGATATTCTTCTTCAAACCAAGAGAAGGTGCTGGGCTCTCAACACAATGGGACTAAGCCCATATTTAGATCCTCAGGTCACCCCCCAGGTGCTAGGTTGGTCGATAGGGAGGATTCTTAGCACCGTGAAAAGCCCTCCTTCTCTACCCCCTCTACCTTCCAGGTCACCCGATTTTAGTGGTTTGGGAAAAATACCATCGACTACCTAGATCTATATGAGCTTACCCTTCGTCATATCTTAGAATACCCCAGAGGGTGATGACTGGGTAGAGGAGGAAGGGGGAAGAAAGATGGTTATTTTTAAGTTACTTTTAGTTAGACTAGTTCATTTTATTAAGCCTTAATTGTTGATTTAACATTTACACATTGTTCGTGGATTAATTTGCAGAAAATAAAAACTGGAACTGAAAAAGACCTGGAATGGTGGACAAAGGCGGCTGGGCCGCACTAACAGTCCTTTGAAACTCAAAATTACTATCAATTAAACTTAAATTCAACTTCTGTGTGACAGGCCGCACATTTCTGACCAAATCTAGCGAGGGGGCCGTGACATTTTTCCAGAAATGAGTGAGGGGGTCGGACAGAATGTGAAAACAGCTGCAACTTGAGATTCTAGGTAGAATTCGCACCTATCTGGGGATTAAGTGCACCCTAGGCACACCTGTTTGCTCATTAAGAGCGCCCCAGTCTCACCTTTCCCCCCGATAAGAGCGCCCTGCTCTAGAAAGGGATTTTTTGGTGATACAGGGTCAGATCTGGCCAACAGTAACTGGTACTGGGGTTAGTCTGACTCAACTCAGCCTAGCAGAGGCTTTGGAATTGACTAAAATAGGAAATAAAGTAGATTTAAGACAGATCTAACATAATATTTCTAAAAACTAGGGTAAAACTGAAAAAACTTGAAATTTTTGGACCAGGGATCCTGTGGGATCGACCTGGTATGGTTGCCGAAGCTGTAGTGAGGATTTCTCCTCACTGTAGGAGCAAGAATGGCTCCCTTGTGCCTATAGGGCACAAGGGTAGGTTCCTACTCTTTGAAAACGGGAAAAAATGAAATGGAAATAGCATAAATAGAACATCAAACTAAACTAAACTAGAGTAAGGAAATAGCTACAACTGTAAACTAGATCTAAGAGCTAATAAAAGAAAAGAAAGAGGGAGATGAAGCTCTTGTGAACCCCTCTACAGAAAACAGGTTAGGGTTCTTCCTCCTTAGAACTTGCAAGCAACTTAAGCTACTACAATGGAAAACCTACAAACAATGTCAACAAATAGAACCTGCAAATAAAAATAACAGTTAGAAAGCAAAAAAAATTAGACAAACATGAAAAGAAATGTTATACCTCACTTGAGTGGAAATGAACCACCATGCCCTGGCTCATGGGAGCACCTCTCTCTTGATTGGGAAGCAATGGCTTGATGGGATGGAGATGGAGGAGAGGGAATGTGGGTGGCTTGAGAGGCAAAGGTCTCAAAGCATCCACGGGCAGCATAACAATAGGCAAGTGAGGAGTGTTTTGAGAGTGACCCCCCACCCTCCTTTTATAGTTTTTCCAATGGATTTTAGGGTTTTAATCCGTTGGTCAGGGCTTTAGCCCCTTTTTTGGGCCTTTAGCCCCTTCCACCCTAAATTTAGCCCCTTTTAGGGTTTTAGCCCCTTTTTGAGGGTTTTAGCCCCTTTTTGAGGGTTTTAACCCCTTTTTGAGGGTTTTAGCTCCTAGGGGGCTATTTTGGGCTCCTTTTGGGGTTTTTTAGCCCTTTTCTTCATCCTTGGGCTCTTTTGGAGGTGTGGGGGTCAAATGGAAGGTCTTATGGAGTGAAATGAGTGTTGTGAGATGGTGTCCTTGGGTGGTGTAGGCCATTGAGAGCTATGTGGGGGATTTTTGGGTTAACAGGAGGCATGTGTTTGTTTTAAGTTGCCAAATTTACCATAGAAATCCTTTATTTCGCACACTCCTCTCTAGTCCAGATCATTAAGATAGTTTTATTTTAGAGGGGTCGACCCTCTCTCTTTATTGCTCAATCATTATATAAAGACGCATTAATATTTGTAAAAGGAGGATGTAAAAACTCTGATTTTTGTTCCAATTTCTTTTTATTTTTATTTTTTATTAAACACATAAAAACTTGTTCTTGTGGTAAATAAATCAAATTTAAATATATAAAACACTTTAAAAATAACAATAAAAAATTTAAAAATAAAATTAAATTAAAAACTAAAAAACATATAAATAAATAAAAAGTATTAGGTAACAAATAAAATCATAAAATTATAAATTATAAATGAACTTGGAATCTTTTTGAAATTTTATGATTGTTGTGCTAACTTGTTTTCACAAGTCACTCAGAAACAAATTTTGCAAGAAGGATTGCTTAATATGCATTGCTACTTTCAGGTATAAAAACATTTTTCTCTTCAACTTAGTTTGTTAAGCACATATTTTTCTATATTTTCAATGCTCTCACAAGTTTGTTGCAGGAAAATGCTAAAATTTTGCAGGTTCAAAGACAAATGAATGGCATGCAGAAATAATTTCCAGAATCGCAGAAACTTTTCAGAAAAAATTTCCATTAAAATCTTGAAGAAGTTGAGTCTCCACTATGTATGTCATGACATTTTTCTACCATAAAGAAGCCTTTCAGTAACCAATTACACAATGTCATGATTAATTACCATGCTTATTCATCATCCATTTTTTTGCCTTATACACCATAACTTCTCGCATGTCTACCTTTCTGAGTCACACACATTTTCCTCATTTTCGGTTCATCTTTTTCCTTATGAATAAAACCATTCAGCTTCATTTCCATGACTACATTGCTTTGTTATCCCTGCCATAAAAACGGTTTGATCATGAGATCTTTCATCTATAGTCCTAACACTCTTTATGTGCAACTGATGTTGACTGATGTGGGATTCCTTAAGGCCCACCTTTCAACAAGTCTTGCCCCATCGACCTCAGCACATTATCTGGGATAGAGACTAGAGTTCATGTTTAGTACCTTGAGGCTTGCATGTATTAATGGCAAGTTCTCTTGCTGACAATCATGGGAATACATAAATGCCATTTAATCGTTAGATCTTGCAAGTGTCTCAACATCAGCTCATTTATTCGCACTTTGCATGATGTACTTAGGTACCTTGGCACTCATTGACATCAATGGTGAGAATGCACCGCATTGATTAACGACATTCATCAATGGTCAGTAATCAAATGACTTATTTCCATGTTCGACATCGACACATTTATTCGCATGGTAAGAATTGTACCATCGGGTTTTGTAGCAAGTGAATACTATATACTTTACATGACTCCATCAACAGTTTTACAGCAGCATACTTCAGCCATATGAGAGTACCACAGTTCTACTTTCAACTTTCATCTTTTACTTCATCCAACCAAGCAGCAGCTCATATTTCTTCACTTCACACTATGTGATCCAGCAGCAGTATCAGCCACATTCCTATTACATAAGTTCATCAAATTTTTGGGTAAGTGGAGGTATTTTGTTTTCTAATATTTAACCATGTAATTCCTTAAATGCTAGAAAATGAATGAATTTGGAAAATTCCCTCACCATGTTACATTACCTTACTCATTTTAATGAACCTAAGACATGTTCAGTTGGGTGGGGGGCGGGGTATGTTCATTACCATGTGATTCCATTTTTTTCCATCATCTTATTCACCATTAATGAGCATGTCTCTTCAAACATACATTTTATTACAATTTACATAACTCATAACATGAAGACAATGTTTTCCAATGAACATTGATAGCTTATCATTTCCAATGAATGTATACTTTTAAATCCTATGTATTGCAGAAAAAATACAAGTAAAACAAATGAATGTTGTTAACACAAGAACCAACATTTTTTATGGTTGTCACACAAGAACTAGCCACACACACACACACACAAACACACACACACACACACACACATCAGCTGCTACTTATGCATTTCACATAATGGAATAATTTATTGTTACAAACATCATCATGCAAAGCCAAAAAGCTTATGTACAGTTGCATGAGGAAATGCAACACATTCAGTTGGGGGGAATGTTGTGTCACAAAAATATCACATTTTATTCATATTTCATATACCATTTTTCACCTTATTCCTATTTTATCTTTCCATAAAACCCTTAATATCCACCACTTTGATAATACATATGGGTTTATATTACCATTTTCCAAATAATTTATTTTTGAGTATTTTGAGTGAATTTGTGGTTAAATACTAAGAAAAATAATATATTTGCATTATACCTTAAAGTTGGATGAGTTTGGTGGTGATTAAGGGTATATTTGAAGACTTTAACAAGCTCAAAAGTCACCACCTAGCCTCAAATTCCAATTTCATCTTCAAGATGTGGGCTAATTTCAAAGAGAAGATCATGGAGATGGAATATCTTATCCAAGATATCATGGAGGATTTGAAGGGATGAGTTGAGACAAAAGTGGGTTTGTTGAGGATTTAAAGGGATAAGATGAGAGAATAGTGGATCTATAATTATGGATTAGTTATCTTGAATTCATGTATAAATAGGAGGGCTCTCTCCTCATTTTGTTAGATATCTCTCTAGTGGTGTGGAAGTAGAGAATAGTTTAGTTTTAGTCATATAATGGATTTTTTATTGTTATGTAATGGAGATAATGCTTTAATGCAAATCCTATTATTCTCTATCATGTTAATCTGAGTTTCTTTATTATGAATTGTTAGTGTAGATTTTTACTAATTTATTTCTTATGCATTGTCAATATAGATTTATCGTTAGCTCACATGTTGATTATTTTCAATTAATTTATTTCATGTAATTTTATGCTTTCTTAGATTAGATTTATTTCATGCAATTTCCTACTTTTCCAGATTACATTTCTTTTCATGTAATTTCCTGCTTTTGCAAGCTTAATTCAATTTCAGTTGCATGTATTTTTTATTTCACTTACCTAGAATATCATATTAAGTTAGCAATACTCCGCCCCTACATATATTTTGTCTATATCTCACAAGTTTACGCTCTCTTTGGGTTGGAAATTAAATTGTTGGATATATGTTATAAAATTGTTTAATGTTTTTCACCAACAAGTATATGAAGTCATGATTCTCATGTGGATGTCCAATTATATAAGGTACCCATGGGGTGGACCTCCATTTAAAGAGGTGAATTCTTTACATGTTGAAGCATTAATGTTATGGGATATATTACTAACCATGGACATTAGAGATGGATAAATCTATTAACCCTCCTCTAGATATTTGCCCCCTCTAGAGTGCTTTACTTTAGAATATGACTATATAGTCCAAGAGTAATATAATATGATCATAGCATCATCAGAATAAATTTCAACTCAAAATGGGCCTCCTAAGGAAAATTAATAAAATAATAGTTAAAATAATAAAATAATATTTATTAATTTTGGAGGAAGAAAATAAAAAANTAGACATATCTCCCTATGTTTTTAGTCAAATTTATATTGGGATAAATCATTGGATGTGAAATTAAATTTTTCATCCAACGAGTACCCATGCGGAATACTTTTTATGGGGCCCTCTACCCCAAAAAGAAGAAATACCTAAAAAAATGTGATGATGACATCATCATCACATTTTTTAGGTATTTCTTGTTTTGGGGGTATAGGGACCGTCAAAAGTATGCCGAGTGGGTCCTCGTTGGATGCATAATTTAATTCCACATCCAATGAGCTATATCAATTGAAATGTGAGTAAAAACACAGGGAGATATGTTGAAAATACAAACAAAAAAAATAGTTTTTTAATGATACCTATCCCCAAATTTATATTAAAAAATTGTTTAAGAGGTGCTCCCTTTTTGAATATTAAATCATTTTGATTGGCTAATACATGATGACATGGAATTTGTATTATTTTTGGAAGGCCCATTTTAAATTGAAATTTCCTCTAATGGAGGCAATTATTCTGAGCATATGTTGGAACGAGTCTAGAGCGCAAAACGTGCAGAATTGCTAAGGACAGAAAGGTCATCGACAAGAACAAAAGATCGTCCATGAAGGATAAAGAAGTTGATGCATAACGAATTTTTGGTCAAGTTATTTATAAAGCAGTCAATTGGACCATTTTATAATGGCTAAGTGAACCTATAAACTTGGAATAGGATTATAAGCCTTTGGGAAGCTTAGAGGCATATTTTAGCATCTTTTCATTATTCTTAGCATCTGTGGATTATGTTGTAGTATATGAGGATGTTTTGACATGGGATTTGATCTTGTCTTTGGGTAGCCTGTTTTCAAAATTATATTTTTTGGATCTATTTTGTTCTGTGATGTATGAAATAAGTTAATGAAGAATGAGAAGGTTGTCAATATGTATCTATCTTTATATTTTATTGTAGTGTGATTGATGTGAATTACTGTAGTAGTTACTAGTTCAATGTATGTCGATACATAGATCTGATTAAATATGTTTTAATGAGAATAAGGAGTATGATGATTCCCAAAGATAAGTAGAACTGGTCAATGGCATGGTAATATGGTATATTGATATGAATGTGAATCTTTGGTCTATGTTGTGAATGAGTATGAGGTGACACATGTCTTCTTCCCATTGCATAAACGTGGTCTTACATCCCTCACTTAGACATATTAGGTGATAATGCACCCACTCTACGGGTGTTGATGGAAAGGGGAAATCCTTTTCAGACTGATGTTTAGGGATTCTGTGTCAAGGTTTGTTGACAGTAGTGTGAATTTAACCCCTGTCAACAGAACAACATCAAAAAATGGTTTCATTGACGGGACCATAGTGCGAAAAATGAGAGGACATGATGTGGCACCCGAGGAAACCGAAAACCAAGGATTGGTTTGATAAGAAGACCCAAGAGTTTGTTGCACTAGAAAACTAGAACTCGATATGGCTACGAGGGAATTTTTTAAGGGACCTAGAGGAATATATCTACTGTCGTTACAATTGTGTATCAAGATGATCATTTGTGAAAAAGGTATATTAAATATGAATTCCGATGAGTAAAGCTATGGTATGCATAGGCTATGGGTATTGTGAAGATGTGGGTTTGATGGAATGATGGAGGTTAGATGGATCTGAGTCATGATAATATTGTGAGGGAAGTTGTGTAAGAGTGTGGTATCCTGCGAAGTGGGGTGAGTTTTCGACTGGAGAAGAGGAGCAGGACCGAGGAAGAAAGTACTAGTGCAACTAGAATAGAGAACTATGAAATGGGACCACAATGGACTAGGAGACCCTACAATGATGAGGATACCCCTGAACCTGAGGAAGGAATGACCTAGAAATACAACTTTCTGTACCACTCCAAACTTGGGAATATGAAACACAAGTTGTATGCAGGGTTTTCCTGCATGCACAATGGTAATAGTAGAGAATATACAAACACCGATAGAAAACCTAGGATGGCGAGTGATGAGGTAAAGCCACCTTTGTTTCAGGGTAACGAGACTGAGCATCCAGAGTAATATTGTTTCTTATGCGAACTAGTATCGATAGTGAAACAATTACATGATGATGATATCAATAAAGGAAAACTAGTGATGACCTTTAGGGGATGGGAATTGGATTGGTATATGAAATTTGTGCAAGTACCGACAGGGATTCCATAGAAGACCCTAGCAGAAATCAGGATTGGACTGATTGATGAATTTAAGAAACCGAAGTCAGATTCATAGTAGATTACAAAGTTAAAGGAAATAAATTAATTTCCCAATGAGTCGGTTTCATTGGAGGAAATATCAACTCAAAATGGGCCTCCTAAGGAAAATAATAAAATAATAGTTAAAATAATAAAATAATATTTATTAATTTTGGAGGAAGAAAATAAAAAAACTACTTTTTATGTTTGTATTTTTGACATATCTCCCTGTGTTTTTACTCAAATTTCGATCGAGAGAGCTTGTTGGATGCAGAATTAAATTATGCACCCAACGAGTACCCACTCCGCATACTTTTAATAGACCCCACTAGCCCAGAAATAAGAAATACCTGAAAAAGCATGATGATGATGTCATCATCATGTTTATTCAAGTATTTCTTGTTTTTTGGGTAGAGGGGCCTGCCAAAAGTATGCAGAGTGGGTACTCTTTAGATGTGGAATTTAAATCTACATACAACGAGCTCTCCTAATCAAAATTTGAGCAAAAACATAGAAAGATATGTCAAAAATACGAACAAAAAAGTAGTTTTTTTAAGATACCTATCCCCAAATTTATATTAAAAATTTGTTTAAGACCTATACGATATTTCAAATTTAAAGCAATTTAATTGGCTAACACATGATGACATAGAATTTAAATTATGATTGAAAGGCCCATTTTGAGTTGAGATTTCCTCTAATGGGGATTTCGATTAGAGATTCAAAACTCTCATGGCCAAGGTTAGCTTTGGAATGATTGATATACAACATAAAGAATGTTTCATTGTAGCCTTGGTATGCCACATCCATATGACGATGATGCAACAGAAGATCACATTGCAAGTAGAAGCCCTGGAAATTGCGATGAAGCTAGAGGCTTCATCAGTTAGTGAAACATGGATTGGCATGAGCTGGATCCATTCGTAGTTGAAAAACCTTACTATCCAACTACAAGATATTAAGAATGGGAAAGAGGACCATGAAGAGATATGGTGCATTTGATGTCATTCTAAAGCACATCACAAGGATTAGTGTCCTGGATTCCATGAATAATTAAATTTTGGAGCACCAATTCCACTTAGTCAAGGAGGAATTCCTTGGTGTTGAATTCGACAAACAAGAGGACATAGGTCAGAAGAATGTGTGTAGTTACAGAAGGTTGTGTTGAAGCCAACCAATATTTTTTATAACTTCTATCGATAAGTTGCTCATGAAGAAAACGATTACTGAGCTTATGATTTGCTCCAAGAAAGAATTATGGATACATACTTTATGAAAGGAGAGGAGCAATGAACAATAGAGAGACCTCAACCTTAACAACAATATAATCCACCAAATCCACAATATAATCAACCACAACCACAATATAATCAACCACGACAACAATTCAATCAACCACAGTACAACCAGCCACCATATCAGCAGCAACATGGATTCCAAGGAGGATTTCACGGTGGCCACAACAGAGGCTTTGGTCGTGAAGGAAATTTTGGTCGAGGTTGGGGACTGGCTACCTATTATAATTATGGAGTGGTAAGAGAATATCAAAGGGATTGTATGAATCTATCATCTTAGTGTACTAATTGTAGCATAGTTGATCACACTGTTGAAGAATGTCCACAACTAATTATGAAATGGAAAGATAAGAATGTGCCACAACTGCAACCGAACCATAATACAAATCAGAGTCAAAATCCTATTTCAAATGTGTAGAAGATATCAGCTAAAATAAGGAGTTAACCAGTGCATGTCGATGTAGTAACAAGAGGAGGATATATGACATGAGAAGATATGCTACTGCCAAATGTCTAGCCTATAGCTTGGAATAAACTAAAATTTGATGTGGGAGAAGAAAAAGAAACTTTCTTCGAGGAAAAATATACACTGATCAAGAATAATGGTAAGTTACCTGTTGATGAGATGCCACTGATTTTTTATTCAACAAATTCACCAAGATCGCAAGAGAAGGTCAGTACCCTGACAATTTTTCTAGAAAGTTTTCTAACATTAATGAAGGATCATGATGTGTTAGAAAATATATCAAGTATCTTGTATCAATAGGAAGAAGGGAGACAAGATCTCCCACTCAACTAGTTGTAGAAGAAGAAAATGAGAAGGGAAATGAGAATTAATGCCCAGATTGGTAAATATAATATAGACTCTATCATTTAGCATCTCAATTTGGATGTGAACATCTTAACCAAATAGATGTGGGAAATTATGGGGAGGTCACAGTTAGTCTGGTCCCTCGTACAACTTCGTCTAGTAAATCAGGCCAAAGTATCATTGATTTGTCGAGTGCCTAATCCACCTATAAAAATGGAAGGATTGAAGACATATGAAATTTTTTATGTTAGAGAGATAGTCAACAATACAATACCGTACCTTATCTAGCAGTTATCGATTTCAAGAAAAGGACAATGTCATTCGAAAATCATGAAATGAGGGTCATTTCCCCACTTGATCCCATCGAAGGGAATCGATATGTGGAATCAATAGAAGACAAGGTCATGGAAGGATGGGATAATGTTTACAATGTCTTTGAAGACTACATCAATACCACTACTAATGGAGAATTCAGATGGTGAAGTATCATCTTAGCATCTTCAAACTTTGATGAAGCACTAGAAAATTGGCAGAAATAGTTGCATGAAGTATCAATAAAAAAGTGAACACACATCAATTAGTTGTTGATATGGGTAGCGACATAAGTATATGATATTCCAACATATGAAGGATTACCTACTTTGGCAATCTTCGTCAGGGAATTTGAAGACAGACTATCAGAACCACAATGCTTTCTAGCACTAGAAGAAGCTTTGAAGACTAGCCTTGCAAGATGGTAGGATGCACACAAGACATCAATAGAAAATTGGAAAATATGTCGATGATTGATGGAAGTTCAATTTGGGGAGGATGAATACTACAAAGGAAAAAATAGCGATGGAAGAAATAATCCAAGAGATCATCTGGTAACATGTCAAACAACATGGGAAATGATGCCAAATAAGGAATGGGTTCACATGTTCATCCATACACTAGATGAAACACCACAAATATAGCATGTCTCCATAGAGCTTCGACAATAAATGACAACGTGGGAAGAACTGAGTACTAGCTTCAACCATACTTTTTGTTTTGTAGATGAAAATCCATTCATCCATAGTGCACTGTAGGACATCTGTGACAATGCAATAGAGATAGTTTCAAATGAACGATCGACAAGACTATAATTGACACCGACACCACAAATGATGATGGAGTGTTACAATGTGCTAGGGAATGTTAATATTGCATATGCTTAGCTATATATCATTAGTATTCAATTCAATTTCACAACAATAGCATATACAGGTCACTGAAAGAAACAAAATCACAATTTAGACACCAGTTTATCCCGAGAAACCCTCTAGGGGAAGGATACCCATAAAAACTTCCTCTATAGAGATGTATCAAAAGTAAAAATACAAAAACCCAAAAATGTGCTCCTTCTCCTTGTAGATATGTCTCTCTCTTTCTCCTATGCGCTATACAAAAGTGTGTGTGTTTGTTCAAATGAGGATCACATATCTTATATTTATACTTTATATTCCACTTGACTTTTTCCCTAACTAGGTAGGCCCCAACAAACTTACTGGGATGACTTACCTAGCAGAACACAAAAGAATATAATATTATATTTTGGAGGGTTCTATTGACCTGAATTACAATGGAGTTTTTACCTCGTGACTCTATGATGACCAAATACAATAATAACATCCCGACCAAGGAATAAAACATCTTCGATAGATTACAAAAGTAGAATACATTTATAATATTCTTCGAAGTTACAATATTTCAACACTCCCCCTTAATGGGAAGGGTATTCTATTGACAACAACAACATCAACTGTAGGAGCAAGGAGAGTGAACATCTTCAACAACATCAAGGTCATACATCTATATGTCATTAGAAATTTTTCTTCAACAATCATCAACAACTGGAACATCTTCAATATGAGAGAATAATATTCTACAACACCGATTATTCATCTTTGATCTTCATATTTTGCAGCACTCGATCACTTGATCATCTACAACAACACTTGACATTTCGATCAACAACAACATCATCTGCAGCAATACTTGATCTCTCGATCAACAACAACATCATCTATAGCAGCATAACCTACAACACACATGATTCAATTACGAGATGATAAACTCCTTTGAATTTAGGACATAAGTCCAAGGATGATGCAATCCTATGGACATCAGAGAGACAAAATTTTGTAGATCACTTTAGGACTAATATCCAGGGATGATAATATCCCACCACAACATGGAGACAAAGTTCTGTGGATCACTTTAGGACTAATTTTTAGGGATGATACAATCCACCACAACACGGAGACAAAGGTATGTAGATCAGTTTGGGAATAACATCTAGGGATGATACAATCCCACCACAACACGAAGACAAAGGTCTATGGATCACTTTAGGAGTAATGTCCATGGATGATACAATCCCACCACAACACAGAGACAAAGGACTGTGGATCACTTTAGGATAATGTTAAGGGATGATACAATCCCACCACAACATGGAGAAAAAATTATGTAGATCACTTCAGGACTAATGTCCATAGATGATACAATACTTCCACAACATAGAGAAAAAATGTCTACGAATCACTTTAGGACTGATGTCCAGGGATGATACAATCCAACTGCAAGATCATCAACCTCATCTCAAATAAAAAGCGTATGCAGATCATTTTAGGACTAATGTCCAGGGATGATACAATCCCACTACAACATCATCGTCACTGCTCCCCCTTTCGAGTAAGTTGAACAACATCATCATCACTGCTCCCCCTTTCTAGGAAGGTATGCAACATCATCATCACTGCTCCCCCTTTTGAGGAAGGTATGCAACATCATCATCACTGCTCCCCTTTCAAGGAAGGTCCTTTTGAACCACACTAAGCTTGTCACAGAAGTATTCAAACTCTACTTGATATAGAGGCTTAGTAAACACATCAACAAATTTCTCATTGGTTCTCACATACTGGAGCTTTATATCTCCCTTCTATACCATATACCGCATGTAAAAATACATGATTTCTATATGCTTTGACTTGTCATGGAACACTGGGTTCTTCTTCATCTTTACACAACTCTGGTTGTCACATAGAATCATCATGGTATCCAACTCCAGGTCAAATAGACATGACATCAACTTTTGAAACCATATGGTTTCACAACTAGTAGAACAAGATGCTATATACTCTGCTTCATATGTGCTAAGAGAAACACTGGATTGCTTCCTACTAAACCATGAGATCATGGAATATCGCAGACAATAGCATCCACCTGAGATGCTCTTCCTTTTAGTGACACTTCCATCCTAATTTGCATATGTATAATCATACAATATGTAGTCATAATATCCAGCATAGTATAGACCAAATTCTATCATACTTTTAGGTATCTCATCACATGCTTTCCAACTACAAGGTGAACAGGTCTAGGTTTAACTAGATACTGACTTAGGGTGTTCATAACAAAGCATATATTTGGCATGGTATTCGTTAGATACATAAATGACCCAATAATATATCTATATAGAGTCATATCCACTAATTCTAATGATTCATCTGCTAACAACTTCAGGTCAGTATCCATGGGTTTGTCCACGGATTTACATTCCAACATATCAAATCTTTTTAGGATTTCCACAGCATACTTTCCCTAGTTGAGAAAGATTCCTTCTGGGCTCTGCCATACTTCCAAACCTACAAAATAGTGAATCAATCCAAGTTCTTTCATCTCAAATTATTTAGTGAGCTTATTCTTGCACTCTACAATATGTTCTCATTTCCTTTCAGAAATAAATAATCCACATACAACAATAATATGACAAGTTCATCATCCATAACCTTAAAGTAAATTTTGGTAAATCCCATGCTTGTCGAAACACTATATATCCTTCCATACCAAGCTCTAGGATATTTCTTCAATCTATACAGATATTTATTCAACTTTCATACATGAGTCAGACTGTCTTCAACTTAAAATACTTGTGGCTTTTATATGTACACTCCTTCCTCAATAACACCATTTAGGAAGGATGTCTTCACATCCATCTGGTTTAAACTCCACTTCATCATGGATGCAAGTGCCATGATGGTTCTATTGGAAGTGTACCTTGCTACTGGTGTAAATGTCTCTTCATAATCAATTCCTTATCTCTAAGAGAATCCTCTGGAGACAAACCTTTCTTTGTATTTCTTAATACTTCAATCAGCTGCATGCTTTATCTTGTAGATCCACTTGGAATATACCACACTTTTTCCTTCTGGTTTGGGAACTATATCCCAAACATCATTCTTCATTATAGATTGGTATTCTTTCGTAATTACTTATACCCATTCTTTCTTCTGTACAACTTATTCATAAATGGTAGGTTCTTGATCTACAAGATCACACATCAATGCCACATAACTGGAAAATGGATTTGACCTATTTCTTATTCTTATCAATCCTTCTGGAGCTCCATACTTCTCTCCTTCTTGTATAATTTATCTTACCCAGTCAGCCATTCTCTTTCATGATATATTCATAGTAGGAGGTTCTTGAGGTTCTAGCATATCATGGTCCTCTGATGTTTCTTCTTCAAGGGAGGGTGAAACTTCTATATTCAGTGCATATTCTTCATATACTTCTTCATGTTGGGACTTCCTAGATCTCTTGGGAGTTTATTATTCATCAAATGTGACATCTCTACTAATATCCATGTGATTAAATCCTTGAATGTATATTCTGAAGGATTTGGAGACATCACAGTATCCAACAAATATTCCCTTCTTTCCATAAGGGTCCAACTTAGTTCTCTTTTCTTTTGGTATGTGAACATATACTGGAAAAAAAATATCTTGAGGTGGCTCACTTCAGGATTTTTTCCCATGAAAATTTCTTTTGGATTCTTGAATCCAAGGGAACTATGGGATAATTTATTATGCACATAAACTATTGTTATTGTTTCTTCAACCCATAGATGCATTGGAAGATATTGATCATGTATCATTGTCTTCACTGCTTCTATAATTGTCCTGTAATTTCTTTCAGCAACACCATTTTGTTGAGGATTATAGGGAGTGTTTAGCTCCCTGTTGATTCCACCTTATTTACAAATGGATTCAAACTCTTTTGAAGTATATTCTCCACCATTTTCTATTCTGAGTGTCTTGATTCTTCTTTCTGAATGATTCTCTATCAAGGATTTGAATTCCTTGAGTTTTCTAAATATTTCATCCTTTGTTTTCAATAAATATATCCATGTCTTTCTGGAATAGTCATCAATAAATGTACCATAATATTCATAACCACTCAAAGATGTGGAGGGAAATATGAATGAATTAATTCCAATGTATATTTAGTCTTTGTTTCACTCTTTGGAAATGGATTCTTGATGTTATTTCCTTTTTCACATCCATTGCAATTTCCTTCATGATCGATCTTCAAATCAGGTAAAACCATCACTACTTTTCTCAAATGGGGCAGTGCTTTATAGTTGATGCGAGCAAGCCTCCTATGCCATAATTCACTTAGGATAGTGGTCTCATGAACAAGGGTTGTTTTTGAATGTCCCTTGATTTTATATAATCCTCCTTCATCACCAATGACAACCGCATATTCAATTGATTTTCCTTTGGGCCACATAAGTACTTGTCCATCTATAAATGAAACCCTATATCCTTTCTTATCTAATGCTGAGATAGAAAGTAAGTTCTTCTTCAAACTTGGTAAATTTAAGACTTCATCTTCATGGGGGTTGCAGAATCAAGCTTATATCTTGCTTCACCAATTCCTTTGATAGGATATTGATAGTCATCTCCTAATGATACCTTCTGAGGAGAGTTCTTCTCTTCAAGTTTTGACAAAGTTTTTTTTTCCATCCCTGTCATGTGCTTTGAAGCACCACTATCAATAATCCATGTATCTTCTCCAGGTGTCACAGAACCAGAGAGTGCAGAGAATAATACATACTCTTCTACATCTTCTTCTTTTGTTTGTTTTCTTCTAGGTCCTTCTTTATCTTCTTCTTCATCTTCACCTTCAACTAGGTGTGCATGATGTATTTTGTTTTTCCTCTTCTTTTCTTCTTGTTTCTTCAATGGACAATTTCTGGCAATGTGTCCTATCGTGTTACAATTGAAACATTGAAAGTTGGAGTATTTTTTCCTTTGATTGTTTCCTCTTGTCCTTTGGAACTTATTTGGAGGTTGAGAATCCTTATGGCTTTCCTTCTTGAAGTTAGATTGGGTTCTTCCTCTTTTGGTATGGGTGGCTAGGGTTTGATCATCTTCTTTAAGTAGAGCTTCTCTATGGGATACTCTAGCCTCATATTGGATTAAATCTTCCCATACAATGTAAAAATTCATTCTTTCCTTTCTATCACACATATTCTAGATGAATGAATCCCAATATCTCATGAGACCATTGAGAGTAGTCATAACTAGCTCATCTTCATCAAGGGAGTATTCAATGGATTCTAGTTGCTCCTTGAATTGGGAGACCCTTGTGAAGTAGTATTGGATGGATTATCCTTGGATCATATTGGTAATATTCAAATGATCTCTCAAATTCATATTTATATTGATGTTCCCTCCTTCATACATTCTAGATATGAAATCATACATCTCCTTCAGGGTCTCTTTGGATGACACTTGAGGAATTGAGTGATATTTGATAGAATCAACAATGATCCTCATTTCCCTCATCAGGTCCTTCTTGTGCTTCTCCTTAGATTCATCCTCTTTAGGTTCCACAACTTCTCCTTTGATGTATTTGTCAAGATCATTCTCTCTAAGAATGATTACAATTCTATATTTTCATGCTCATAAATTCTCTATGTCGTCTAGGTTTTCCTCAAGCTTATTTCTTAGGGCCATCTTATTGAGGAGGTCACTAAAAAATGAAATTTCTCAAAATGAAAAAATGACCTTACCAAGACATGCGCTTGACTAAGGTAATTTGACTGGTACACTTGGTTTCTAGAGATTCCAAATCTTCACCTCTCAAAATTGACCTGCGAGATTCTGATCTGCAGTTTTCTGGTTTTCTACAGTTTTATGGTCCAAATAAAAACTAGGGTTTGAATTTCCCAGAGATCTACCCACTCAAACATTTTGATCTAGGTCTCAATACATGTTCTCTAGGGACATGCAACTTTCTATGCAATCATATCTCCAAAATTCCAACTTTGATAGAAACCCTAATTTCTTGTCAGAGGAAGAGGAGAGAGAATTTCACCTTGTGAAATTTTTCCTATTTAGGCTAGCTCTGATACCATGTTAAAATTCCATGTGATTATCTTGATATCATTAGTATTCAATTCAATTTCATAACAATAGCATTTGCAGGATCACTAAACAAAACACAAACACAAGATAGACACAAATTTATCCTGGGAAACCCTCTAGGGGAAGAAAACCCAGCAAAACTTACTTTATATAGATGTATAAAAAGTACAACTAAAAAACCCCAAACATGTGCTCCTTCTCCCTGCATATATATATATATATATATATATATATATATATCCCCTATACAAAATTGAGTGTGTGTGCAAATGAGGAGCACACCTCTTCTATTTATACTTTATATTCCACTTGACTTTTTCCCTAACTAGGTCGACACCAACAAACTTTCTAGATGGACTTACCTAGGAGGACAAAAAACAATATAATATTATATTCCGGAGGGTTATATTAACCCAACTTACAAAAGAGGTTTTACCTCATGACTCTATGATGACCAAATACAATAATAACATCCCGATGGAGGAATAAAACATCTCCAATAGATTAGAATAGTAAAATAAATTTAGAATATTCTTTGAAGTTAAAATATTTCAAAAGATAACCTAATGAAGAGGATGATCCAAGAGCCATCTATATCCCATAGTTGGAAGGAATTCGAAGCACCATAAATACCATTCAACAAATTCAAACAACCACTGAAGATAAAGAAGGTCAATATTGGGACAATGGAAAATCCAAAGTTTTCTAGTATTGGAGACTATTAGGATGATTCAACAATGGGGAAGGTCACCAACCTACTACATGAGTTTGAAGACATGTTCTCAATAAAAGTTTCTGATATGAAAGGCATTTTAGGGGACTTTGGTGAAACTTGATGCAAAACCAGTGAATTGGCGACCATATAGGTTGAATCCTAGATACAAAGAGTGCGTCAAGACCGAACTAGAGAATAAGTTGGATGCATGGATTATCAAATATATCTAAGAATTAGAATGTATCATCCTAATGGTTGCTTATGACAAAAATACCAGTGAAATATGAATCTTCATCGATCTGAGGAAATTAAATGATGCAAGCCTTCATGATCAATTTCTCACACCATTTACCAATGAAGCATTGGATGTGGTTGGAGGGAAGAACATTTAATCATTTATAGATGGATTTTTAGGCTATCAAAAGATAAGGATTGCAAAGGAAGATCGACAAAAAACCACCTTCATAATGGAATGGAGATGTTTTTAGTACATTGTGATTCCTTTTGGTCTCAATAATCCTCGTGTGATCTTTTCAAGGTTACTTGTTCCTGCATTCAAATATTTCATCAGTAAATTCTTAACGGTCTATATGGATGACTAGACCATCTATGGATTGGTAAAATACCATACCACAAACCTCCGATTTATGTTAGAAATATTTTGACAACATCATATTTCACTGAATCTAAATAACTGTATATTTTGCGCACCATTTGGAATCCTATTAGGACATATTGTATGCAAGGAAGGCATGTTGGTCGAGCCATCCAAGATCACGATCATTGTCGACCTACCATCACCAACGATAGTAAATCAGATGAGGGACACATTGGGCTACACAGGATGCTACATAAAGTTTATAAGGGGATATGCAGCAATAACTACATCAATAGAGAAGTTATTGAAAAAATATGTGAAGTTCAAATGGAACGACGAGTGCCAGAAGGGCCTCGACATACTAAAGAAAAATATGGCCGCCACATCGATATTAGTTTTTCCATATTGGAAGAAGGAGTTCCATGTCCATGTCAATGCTTCATCAGTAGCACTTAGGGTGATGCTAATCCAACCAAGAGAAGTATCAATTGACAACTTGATCGTGTTTGCGAGTCGAAAGTTTTCTATTGTGGAGAAAAATTATATGACGACACAGAGAGAAGGGTTGGTGATGGTATATGTGTTGTAAAAATTCAGCCACTACCTATTAGGGGGCATTTCAATATGTTTAATAACCCCTCAAAATTGAAATACTTACTTAATATACATGTGTTGGGGGGGAATGTCTGTCAGTGGTTTCTACTGTTCCAAGAATTCGAATTTGAAATCATTGTGAAACTCAGGCATTTGAATGTTGGGATTGATCATCTATTGAGGATAGAATCAGGAGAAGAACTAGGAATCATCGAGGAAGGATTACCAGATGTGAAACTATTTATATTTGAAATGGTTTGCAACCATTATGAATAGATTGTTCTATTTTGGGAAACAGGGAAATCCCTTGAGGAGTTCACCACTCGTCAGAAGAAACAACTAGTTGTTAGAGCCGTTCATTTCCAACTAATCGTAGGACAATTGTACAAGATGGGACTAGATGGAATTCTTCATTGATATGTCATTTTTCATGAACCAGAAAGAGTGTTACAAGAGGAACATGGTGGGATCACAGGAGGACATTATGGATGGATTGCAACAGCCAGGAAGATACTCAGATTTGTATTATGGTGGCCAACAGTGCATAGTGACACACCATATTATGCTAGAAGCTACGATGTATGTCAAATAATAGGGAAACCATTGCGCAGGGATGAGATTCCATTAGTACCTTAGGTAAAATTACAACCATTTGAAGTGGGTAGTATATTTCATGGGACCTATCAATCCACCAGGAAAAATAATAGGTGCAAGATACATCATCACTCTGACTGATTACCTAACAAGATGGGTAGAAGCAACACCTATAAAGGATTGCATAGCTATGACATTAGAAAGATTCATTTTGGAAAATGTGGTCACCCGATTTGGATGTCTTAAGATATTGATAAGAGACGAAGGTAATCATTTTTAAATTAGATAATCAAAGTGATGACATAAGAATTCTAGAGGAAGTACTCAATATCACCCACAAGCAAATGGAGAATTCAAAACACTCAACACGATATTTGAGAATGCACTTACTAAAGTATGCAACACAAATCGTGATGATTGGGATCTAAAATACCTATGATACTATGGGCCTATAGAACAAAATGAAAAATACTAACCGGTCATACACCATTTAGGTTGGTTTATTGACAAGAAGCAATGATTCCAATGGAGTATATTGTCCCTAGTATGTGTATAGAAGCACCAACAAGAATTTGAAACGAGGGAGCAATTAAGAAAATATCATCGCAGTTGTTACAACTGGAAGAAGATCATTTTATTGCATGATTTCTTCAGTAGGTGTAAAATGATCGGCAAAAGGCATGACATGATCGCCACGTAAATATGAAACATTTTTGACGTGAAGATATGGTTATCCTCTATGATAGTAAGTTTGTAAAGAACCCAAGTAAGCTATAGATTCATTGGCTTGGTCCTTATATCATAAATTTTATTACTAATGGAGGTGTGTTGTTGTTGAAAAATTTAGATTGAACACTTTTTCCAAACCTAGTGAATGGAAGCCAGCTAAATCCCTATCAGGATAGCTTAGTGCAACACCACTGATGAAAACAACAAGTGGGAAAAAATGAGAAGAAAGAGAATATATTTTTATAGGATTCTATCAACAAAAATAAAAGCGACGAGAAAAGTTAGTTGGACTGTGACAAGGTTTGGAGCTTGTCGATGTCCAAGGGAATGCGAACTGGTCAAATCAAGAAATAAATGAACCTATTATGACACGAAGGGAAATGACACAAAAGGAATTTAATGACTAATGAGTGTGCCAAATTTGCAAAATCAATGGAAAATTTGGAAATGATGACCCAATATCCACTCGAACGAGAAAATTCAACATTATAAAAGAATGTCAAAGGGAATGGTTCGATCCATTGTGTAATATGATAAGAAGGGTTCAATCGAATATTAACAGAGAAGAGAAGTGATGAAACTGCAATGACGCATGTTATTTCCAACATGAGTACACAAGAGACACTAAGGGCCAAGGCGAATATCGTTCAAGAACAACTAGAAATTGTGTCTGCACCTGCACAGACAGTCAGGAAGAAGAGAAGTTCCAATTGATCGAAAAATTCAAAGAGAAGACCCAAAATGACCCATAGCTCTACACAGGCTACAAAAATAGAAGGAGAAGCAGGCACATCAACCACTATGGAAGATGAAATGACAGAAAGAGGAATACAATCAGGGTTGACAATATCAGACATCCTCGACTATGTGTCTGTAAGAAAGGAAGGGGCACAAACAATATGACTTGGAAAGAATGTCAAGTATTCCATCAAGGTTCCAGCAACACCAAAGGGTGTCCATGTCACAGGAAATCTAGTACAACAATTACAAAGTTATAGTATATCGACCATGATATATTGACATACCTAGAGTGCACTAAGGAAACATATATGAAGAGAGTGCATGGAGAAGGAGGTATGATTAGAAGAGAAACAATGTAGTGGGAATTGGGATTGCGATGATCAAGGCTCCTGTCAATAATCCATATGCCACATTTTGGCATATTGACATAAGTAAATGCATGTGTAAAGAATCTACTAGCCTTCCTTCATGGTAGATACTTATGGTTGGGCACCAAAATTATGATCACAGTCGATCTGATTTCATAGATAACATGATTACCCAAGGCAGGGGTAGATCCGTCATAATATTTCCAAGGGAAGGATAACAACAAGATTCTTGCTACAAATCTGAAAAAAATATGGGTTGGAGAAGGACACTAGAGCATACCTGATCAACACAATCAACGATCAAGTAGTTAGGATCGCAACAAAGTGGCCAATGATTAAAATTGTGAGGAAGAATTGACCTAATCAATGCACATCAATGGTCATTGCATCTGCAAAATAGTGTGCAGCATGAGTTCAAATGAAATGGTCTCTCTTTTTGTTGAATGATTTGATGGAGGACATGGTACTAGAACATGAAATAGGTAAGGAATTCACATATTCATGGCTTTTAATACCAATTGCGTTGGTTGGCTGGATGGAACCACTACACTACCAAGGGATGGAGACTAAAATTTCCAATGTGTGTTGAGGAGAAGGATATAAAACTTTGTGGGTGCTAAATGATAAAGAGATATTGACAAAAAATAACATCCAATTCTACATTTACTTAGACGAGCTGAGAGTAGAAGCAGTGAATATTTCACTTCTAACAGATCAAGCATCACAGAAGTACCATAGAATTGCAACGTTGTTGCTAGGGCCTCAATCCATATTCATTCAAGCATGTGCATATATAGACAAGAGGTTGCTTGTAATGCAATGTAGAACTAGATGTCATAGTGAAGGAATGGCCCAAACAGTGGAAGGTTCTTGTCGATGAAGCCCAACTATTAGACCTAGAAGAGGGGCATCGAAAGATGTACCAAAATATCAAGACATGAAAAAGGAGTTAGAGGATGAATAAAAATCACAAGATGAAGCATCATTGGTAACTCCAACAGAAAGAGAGCTCAACAAACAATAAGTATAAGTAAGGAAAAAACACAACTTTGAGCAAGGCGAGGGGAGTAGAACTGTCAGCCTCCATGACGAGAAAATGAATAATTTATTGGAAACAATAACCAATGTGCAAATAAGAACCAAGATAAATTCAAGAAGAATGATACTGGATACTTTCATTAGGTATCACAGCTACTCCATATGCTAAGTAATGCAGTAATTTGGACAAGGCTACTGTAAGAACGAATAGAGAAAAGGGAATTCGAAGTGGATATTGACACAAAGAAAAGGTTGGTGTATATATTACCCACTGAAGAGTTGGATGTCACATTATGAATACATGAACTAATTAGTATCGAATTGAACCTGGTATTGATGTTCATGTTGCAACCTACTCATATAAATACCGAAAGTGAAGAGATCAATGATCGAGAAGAAACAACACATGACCAAATGGTCAGCTACAAACGACAAGTGTAGAGAAATGAAGAGGGGTTTCAATGACTCCAAGTGGAAATAGAGACGATAATAAATGAAAGAGAAATGACTCTTGAAGATATATGAATATTAGGACACACTATCTCTATGGCATGCGAAGATGTAACCGAAGTAAGTAAAGATATGCTTGTAGAGGAAAAGGAATTAAGGTTAGGAAAATTTATTGTAGACCTATGGAAAGAGAATGAGGAACTACATTCCAGAGTGGTACCTAGCACACCGCTCAAACAGGTTGTAAAAAGGAATATCACGATCGAAGACAGTGCATTAGAAATTGTGGAACTAGAGAAGGAAGCTCGAATAATTGCAGAAGACGTAACACAATTTTGGGGAAGTCTACTGCAAGATGAACAGTTGCACCAGCTAAATGTGCACCTCGAAGAAGCAGAAGCAGAGATAGAATCCTTAATGGGATCACTTAATCTAGTTCCCCTACTAGTGCAAGTGACGAAGGCATCAGAGCTGAAGGAACTGTAGCATGAAGCCAATAAGGTGCGCACAAGGAAGCAATAAAGAAAAAACACACTTGGACGTGCTCCATACCAAAGTAGAATAGTTGGAACTCAAGGAAATGGATGGAATGATGCAAATCAAATTTGAATTGGACAAATTTCAGCATATGGGTGGTTAACATCTAACATAACAAGAGGTGGAAGAGTTTGCAATAATGAGGAGGTCGACTAGAGCCGTTGTTGACCTACTCAAGGAAACATATGATGATTTCAAGATGCAGCTAAATGCACTATTAGTTTCCAACTAAGGTGGCTTGAGGACGAGCCACAAGTTTTTGTTGGGGGCTTGTTGGAATAGGTCTAGAGAACACAAATTGCAGAACTGCCAGCGATGGAAAGGTCATCGGCATGAACATAGGATCAGTCACAAATGATAAAGAAGCCAACAGATAATAAATTTTTGGTCAAGTTAGTTAGCAAGCTGTCAATTCGACCATTTTGTAACGGCCAAGTGAGCCTATAAATATGAATATGATTGTAAGACTTTGGGAAACTTAGAATCATTTTTTAGCTTATTTTCATTATTCTTCACATATATGGATTATGTTGTAGTATCTGAGGATGTTTCGACATGGGATATGATCTTGTTTTTTGGTAGCCTCTTTTCGGAATTATTTGTTTCATATCTATTTTGTTATGCGATGTATGAGATAAGTTAATGAAGAATGAGAAGGATTATGTTATGTATCTGTATTTATATTTATTGCAATGTGATTAATGTGAATTACTACTTATTTATCGGTTCAATGTATGTCGATATGTAGATTTGATTAAATACATTTTAATGAGAATAAGGATTATGATTATTCCCAAAGATAAGTAGAACTGGTCAGTAGTGTGATAATATGGTATCTTGATATGAATATAAATATATGGTCAATGTTTCGAATGAGTATGAGGTGGTGTATGTCTTCTTCCCGTTTCGGAAACATGGTTCTTGTATCCCTCCCTTAGACATCTCAGGTGAGACTGCACCCGCTCTACAAGTGTTGCTGGAAAGGGTAAATTCTTTCTGGTCCATTGTTTAGGGAGTCTGTGTAAAGGTCTATTGAAAGCAGTGCAAAGTGAACCCCTGTCAACAGAACTCCATCAATAGTATAATGAGATTGATAGATAATTAAACTTAACACATATAGACCATGCAATAAAGATAAGAGATAAAGAGAAAAAAGCATAGAGAATCAGAGAATTCCAATTGCACATGAGATGACTTCAGTTGACTAGAGAAGAAATCAAATTATAAAGATTCAAATAAAGCTTCATTTAATATGACAATGTATGTCTTAGTTAAATATTATTGATATTTAGTTAAATAAACAATGGATGCATCAATTAATAAAAAAAGGACTCATAGTGGTCACTACAAATAAATCAATCAACGTGATTCAATTAATAATAAGTTAACTAAGTGTTAAGAAGGATGGACTAGTTAACTAAATTATTTACACTTTTGTTAAAATATGACAATTAAGTTAGTAAAAATTTCATGTCCCCATCCCTTAGTCAAACCGATAAGAGGGGACATGAACTGATTATGACTCTCAAAATTCTACCCCATATCCATGATTGCAAATTCCATAATATTAAAAATGTGTGTGCATGTGCAAAATAAAAATACACAGCAGAAAAAAATATCTACACACATATAACATGCATATGCAAGCTTAATTGTTATACAATTAATTAAAACATTGCAGATTCAAACACTAAAGATAATACTTATCATTAATCAAAAAGATCCAACAACTGGTTGTGTAGGAACAATTTTCCACCCAACCGTAGGCACCATATCTAGCATATACTCTTTCTGCTGAGAGTCCACCCCCAATTTGGGCTATGAGTCCACCAAGGAAAATGAAACACCTACAAGCTTCTCTCACTCATCTCATAAACTATTCTACTCTCTATTCTTATCCAAAACTCATACAAAGTTATACAGAGATATGACTCGGCCATCACAACCATGGAACTCCTTCCAACTGCCCCACACAACACAAGGAAGGAATCCCCCCTCACTAATCCAAAGTTCCATTGGGTAATCCAACCTTTACAGTGCTTACAATTGTTTCAAGTAAGAGTCCAATCTATTGCATGCTATTGGAGAACCTCCTATAGCCTAATTTATGGTTTCTCAAACATCCAAAAGTAGTAGAACTCAAAGGGTAAGGTTCCCTAGCTTTCCCAACCTCTAATATCACCTATAAACATCAATCTTCTCTTCCAAATTCAACGTTGTCTATAAATTCAAATTTTAACACAGTTTAGTAATGTTCATGAACAATAATGGAAAAACTCTACAAAGCATAGAAAACATTCATGGGATAATGATCAAAAGGGTGTTGACTCCAAGAGATATGATATATGGTGTGAAACCAATAGACTTAGCTTCTAGCCATAGAAGTAAAGGACTATTGACAACTGACATAACTGTCACCACCCCCATGCTTCAATAACTACATGAAGTGACTTTCCTCACCAACCTCCCACATGTATTTAATGATTGGGATAATAGTAAAAAAGGAATTAATTTTCTAATTTAAAGCACATGGAATATTTTGGATGATTTCTAAGATAAAAAAAATTGGAAACATGGGATTTTGTTTCCCCATAGGCCCCTCATCATGTTCTTGTTTGGTGGAATCATGGCCCCTCTAGTGCTCTTTACATAGCCATTTTGGACCATTTTATTAATTTCCATCATAGTATTCACATACATTTCGAATTGGGATGATAAGACAACCATATTAGGGTCCAAATCAGGCCTACTCTAGCCTTGGCCTTGATATCTGCACTAGGAATTCATATTAGCATATTTACATCATTTTTACAAAAAAAATATTAAATACATTCGAAGTCAAAAATAGGGGTATTACATAAAATATGACACTTTAGTTATAAAGTGTTTGCATGACAATACTTGAGTTAAAGCATTGACACTTAATTGAGCATGTTAACTAAGTGATCATACATCCAGTTAGATGGTGAGTTCACTCTAGAGTCAATTTAGCATCAGTTAATGTCAAGGATGAAAGGCATGGCACATATGTTATGCATGATGATTATTCGAATGTATATAATAATTATTCATAAAATCAATTCATAGTAGTAGTGCATGTATGCACAATTGTCAAGTAGCCATTCGCTATTAAATGCATGGTAGTGACTATGGCTTGTTATTAATGTGTTGGGAACATGGAAATTTCATATATTTTATCAGTATTCTCTATTTCTCAATGTTCTCTATTATCTAGCACCTGGCATGCCAAAGAAAATATGCTATTGTGTAAAGGCCATTCTCTCTGATCTATCATAATTATCCTCTAGAGAATTGTTGGGTTTTTCATCCTTATTATTTTTGAGTGTTTTTCCAGCGTACATCTTGTGTTGTTGTTGAATAATTTTTTTGATTGAATGTTCTATTGATTCCATTGTTCATCTATTCTACAATTAAATTTTTAAAGTTCAAATATCTTCATATTTGATAAAAAATCAATAGATCCTAGCCACTCCCTTGCTTCCTATATATATAATCCTTGCTATCAATCCAAGAGCCTACAACACAAACAAGGTAAATTCCTCAAACTAATTTGGAAACAAACATATATAATTAAAAAAAAAACATGATATAATATGAAACTAGTAAATCAAATTCAAATAAAGATACAATAATTACTTATGCCAAATCCTTCCTCGATCTTGTTCAAACTCAAAATATTGCTAAGGATTTACGATATTATCCCAAGGGATCCATGAAGGTTCTAAATAACCCTCATACAATGAATTACATAGAACGTAGGGGAAGGAAATATGTACCATCTTTATGAAACAATAAAAATAGTACAAATCATACCTTCTCATGTACTCACGTCACTCCTACTACATGTCACTCTTACTCACATAATCCACAAATACCACTCCAAATATCTAAATGCATAAGCAGTAAAAACCACATGATGGTAGTAGTTTAATAACATAGGAATATAAGAATCAATGATAAAGATAATTTATAGGAAGGGAAAGTAGAACAATGTTGATGTAAATGTAACTCGGGAAGATATTATGTTGTATATTATTATTGTATTTTTTTGTACCCCCATCAGAGTTGTTTTTCCTCAATTTGGGATGCCATTGTTATGTTTGGTCATTGAGGTAAAACCTATGTTTCAAGTTGGGGCAATAGTTCCTGGAATTAAAAAAAAAAGTAAAATGTATTTTTGAGTCTCCCTAGGAGAAGTTGGGCCAATTCAGTAATTAGGAGGCCGACCTAGTTAGTTAAGTAAGTGACAAAAATGAAGAATATAAATAGGGAGGTTCCCTCCCTATTTGAATATAAACACACTCACTCTCAAGTGTGCATTATGAGAGAGAGGATAAGTTCACTAGAGGAGAAAGAGAGAGAGTTGTAGAAGACTTCTTATTCTTCATTTTTTCCATCTTGTGATATTGTACTAGTGACAAAACTATTCCGAGGAAGTTTGCGGGGTTTTTGTTGGAGACATTTACCACCATACACAATCATTTTGGTCAATTTGGCCTAGTTAAACCACTATCCTAAGTTTTATTGACTTAATTTACATTAGAGGAGCATGTATGACATTAGAGGAGAATGTATGACATCAGCATGAGCACACCCATGCCTACCTTCAGTCAAGGAGGCTAACTAAGCCTTCTCCTTCATTTGGGGAGGCTAACTGGAGCACTCTGGGGGGTGATCTGAGTGTCATAAATGCACTTTATTGCTAAATGATGGTTACAATCAGCTAAACAGAGCAGTGAAGGTGCCTCCCTTCATTAAATTGATTATTTAATGATTATTTAATGAACTGGAGTCAACAGGGGTGCCTCCAACAACTTTTGATGGTCAGTTACACTTCAGTTAACCTCATTGGAGTCCATTGGAGTCATTGATGTGCTACCACTTGTTGGTTGGCTTGCAGTGACATGTGTCTAAGGTACTTTCAGTTAGACTCAGTCATTTATTGCACTCCGACTTTAGTTAGGGCTCAGTTGAGTCAATTAGTGTTTTGATTAGTGGTTAACTTGAGTGTTCACTATGGCTTACATTCAGTTAAGCTAGACTCACTCATTCAATTCGAATTATAACCTCCTTGGAAATTCAAATTGTCTTGGTATTCATGCATCTTGCATGATCATTGTGTTGTATCATCATTCTTTCATTTGATTATACAGAGCCACTACTTCCATTGCAGCACCATTTTGCCAATTTTATGCATATTTGTCTGAATTCTTTGTGAGACTGTCTTTTTAGTTCCTAGACCACTGCAAAAAATTAATATGGTATTAGGTATCATGGTGGGTCAAAGCTTAGATCTCTCAAAAACAAGGTTTTTGATATCTCTTGCATGAAAAATTGAGCAAAGCTCAAAAATTCCAGCACTACACTAGAAGCCAAGGCTTACCACTTAATACCCCAAGTAAGGAAATTGTTGATCAAGATTTATTGATTGACTATGCTGGGTGTGATGAAAGCCTAAAATGTGTAGGATGTCTGACCTTACGGTTCCCCTTTTGTTGTGATTTTCAGGTTTTTTAATAGGTGAAAGCATTCGCTCCAACATTTTCAGATGGCTTCTTCCGTAGAACTCTTGACTCCGTCCAATTTCCACTCTTGGAAAGGAGACATGGAGATCCAACTACATGCCAGAGGACTCTATAGGGTCACTATGGACATTGAAGAAGAGCCTGCTTCTATGACATACAAAGCTAGATTCTTGAACACGAAAGATGAAGCATTCAGATTCTTGTGCCTCTCTGTTTCCTGGGATCTTCTTTTCCATCTCTTGGGATTGAAGACTCCAAAGTAAATCTGGGACAAATTGGAAACCCTGTATGGAAAGCAAGATGATTTGAGAGTATACCAGCTTGAGAATGAGTTGATGTCTCTCCATCCTTCCAATTTCAAGACCCTGAATAACTTTTTCACAAAGTTCAAGCACATTGTCTTACTGTTGAAGCAATGTAAGGTGGAGAAGGAGGATGATCATCTCATCCTCACCATACTCTCCAAAATTGGAGCTGATTATTTGTTTTTTGTCTCTAAATTTCATGCGGGAAAGCTCACAACCCCTGGATGGAAGATACCTTCACTCAATGCCTTCATCGAGTCCCTAACAAGTGAGCATGATAAGCTTGTCTAGATGGCGATCATCAGATCCTCCCGTGATAAAGCCCTCCATGTCTTGGGGCCTGTTACCACCTAAGTTGTACTTAGTGGGTTTTTATCAAGTGAGCCTGGTGAACCGGACAAGGGTAACTTGTTAGGACATAAGAAGACCTTTGGAAGTACTTCTGGGAAGTGCTTGTTGTACTATATCACATGTTCATACCCCATGGGGGAATTGTAATAAATGTTCTAGCATGATAGTGTCTGTAAAAGATTTGGTCTCTTAGACTTTATTTGTCAATCCGATCATCCCAGGGTGTTTTTCGCTTTGGTTATTATTGGTTGTTGAATAAACAACTAATAATTTCTGAGTTTTTCACTCCATACCTTTAAAGTTGGGGTGGTCGGCTTGGCATTTAGGCTTATTGAGGTTATTAGAGTCTATGTGTCAATGTATAAACATGCTAGGCATCATGGTTGAGTCATATGAACATGTCTAAGTCCCCCTAGGTTTTTTAAACTTTTTTATTTTTCAATTTTTTTTAGTGTTTTTTATTAAAATTTAATTTTTCCAAAACTTAAGCTATTTTTTAATAGTTTAATTGGAAAAATTGATTTTGTAATAAAAGTAGGCCAAATAATCAGTTTCAGTCATGTAGGTGCTCATTTTCAAGCTAAGAGCACCATGTAAACCCATGGACCCACTATTTCCTAGTTTTGAGTGATTTTCCATCACTCAGGTTAGAAAGCCCCAAAAATCAATTATTGATTATTTTAATTCATAAATTGATGAATAATGGAGCAAATCCAGAATCATAGATCAGTGGATTCTCAGCCGATTTAATTGAAATCAATCAGATCTGAACCAGATTGACTAGATCTAACAAATCCTTGACTGAAGGAGGCGATCAAATCAAATCCAGAGTTGATCTTCAGCATCCTTTATGGGGAATTTCACCCTCCCTATCTCCTCCACATGTTTTGGCTCATTTCGATGATTTTTGGTGGATGCTTTAGTCAACAGGTTGAGGTGTCAGTCAGATCAGCTCTTCGATTGACAATTGCACTTAGTGAGACTTAGATCTAGCTCAGTTCAGTTTCAAATCTACATTAATTGACTCTCCATCAGCTGATTTGGTCTATCTCCTTGGTATTTGTGCCCCCTTGGGCTGGATATCCTATTTTTTGTATATATCCAAGCATAAGCCTCATCTTCCAAGCTAGTTAGAACTGGGATTGAGGTGCTGTTGCTATTGTACTATTGTTATTGTTCATTAGAAATAAAGAAAATATTTGGAGGCAAGACGATGTTGTGCCATTGTATGTGTGGATGATTATTGCCATTTTTTACTTGTGGAAATTGAACCCAGTGATAGATTAATTTTACTCACAACAATTATCAATTGAACATGCAAAATAACTCACAAAAGAGACTGAATAATGAGCTGAACACTAAACTGTATTGAATAAGTGTACAATAGCCAACCCTGTAACATAATAGGTTGCTTCATTAAATAATTACATAAGGGATTTGAATGCATGCGGAGCAATTCGAATCTAGCATAAAGCAGGCTTACTAAAAATAAGCAAATCCCCCATAGGTGCAAAAAGCTGATCCCAAATCAGTCATGGAGCTCACGAATTGGAAAAAGTGCTTAGGCAAGCTAAAGAGTGATGGAATGACAACTCATACATGCTTTTACAAGGAGAAAAGAGTGGAGGATGAACTAGGCAATTGGACCACTATGGATAGGTAATTGACAACTTGCATAAGGTGGGACACGTGAACTAGGCAAATAAGACAAAAATAATTAAATTAATGTCTAAGGTAGCTAACTATGGGTTGATTATTCTAACACCCCCCCTTAATCCTGACTTATGAGTAATATATTAGAAAAATATAGGGCCTAGCAACAAGGCTTAGTCACCCTTTACATACTGCATTTCCATACAACCAAGGAAAGAGGCAAAAATCACATGGGAAAATACTCCCTTAAACACGGAATGTAAAACAAAATTTGGAAATATTGTCTTCACTCATGCTTCACAGCATGAACAGCAATCCCCAGCAGTGATTTGAGATTGCTGAAGGTCTTCTCACAAAATGCTTTGGTGAAGATATCAGCTACTTGTTCTGAAGATGAACAGAAGAGTAGGTGAATGGTGCCATCATGCACAAGCTCTCTGATGTAGTGCATATGGATCTCAATGTGTTTGGTTCTCTGCTTCTGAATTGGATCTTTGTAGATTCAAATTGTACTTTGGTTATCACAGTAGATGGTATTTGAGTACTCTGATTTGAAGCCACACTTTCCAAGTAATCCCTGCAACCATAAACATTGAGTTGCTGCATTAACAACTCCTCTGTACTCTGCTTCTGTAGATGAGAGTGCAATGGCACTCTGTTTCTTGCTTGACCAGCTGATTGGCCCTTTTGCAAGCATGAACACATATCCTAATGTGGACTTTATGTCTGTGCTATCACCTGCCCAATCACTGTTAGTAAATCCAATCAAATCAAGATCATATTTTGCTTTATAGAAGATCCCATGTGTCCTTGTTCCCTGAAAAAAGTTAAGGATCCTTTTGGCTACTTTCCAATGGATCTCATGAGGCTGATCCATGTATATAGAAGCCACACTTACTGCATAAGAAATATCAGGTCTAGTATGTGTCAGATACAACAAACATCCAATCAATTGCCTATACAGTGTATTGTTTACCATAGGTGAAGAATCAACTTCTTCCAACTTCACTCCTGAAAGGAAAGGAGTTTTGCTTGCTTTGCAATCCTTCATTCTGAATTTGTTCAGCAAATCCAAGGCATACTTGGACTGGTGTACCTTGAATCTAGCTTTTGTTTGAGCAATCTCAAGCCCCAAAAATTGGCTTAAGAGCCCCAAATCTGTCATGGAGAAGGCTTGGTTCATTGCACCCTTTAAGGAAGCAATCTCATCCTTTGAGCTTCCTGTAATGAGGAGGTCATCAACATATAACACAATGATCATTAATGAACCATTAATTAACTTCAAATAGACATTTGGATCTGATTTGCACCGAACAAAATTCAGTGATAGCAAGAAGCTATCGATCTTGGCATACCAAGCCCTGGGGGCTTGCTTTAGCCCATACAATGACTTTCTCAACCTGCACACAAGAGAAGGGTTAGTAGAAAAACCTTGAGGCTGCTGCATATATATCTCTTCAGTGAGATCTCCATTTAGGAAGGCACATTTTACATCCATGTGATGTACCTCCCATTGCTTTGAGGATGCAATGGCTAGGGCTATCCTGATGGAATCCATGTTTGCCACTGGGGAAAAGGTCTCATTGTAATCTATCCCATGAACATGTGAGTAGCCCTTGGCTACCAATATGGCCTTGTACTTCAGTGGTGAACCATCAGCAGCAAATTTGGTCTTGTAGACCCACTTACACTGAACTAACTTCCTCCTTGGGGGAAGATCCACTAGCTCCCATGTGTTGCTCTTCTGGAGTGAGATGAACTCTTCCTTCATGGAAGATTTCCATCTTGGATCTCCTACTACTTCTTCATATGTTTGAGGATCAGATTCCACCAACAAGTATCATTTCTCAGCAAACATAGGATCCTTCATGCACAGACCACTCTCAAATTTAGATCTAGTCCTCCTTGGGTCATTGGGATCCCCAGCTAGCTCTCCCGCTGCATGTAGTGTCTTGGCTGCCCATTTTGGCCTTGTAGGGCTGTTAGGGTCTTCAATAAACTCATCTCCATCAGAAAAATCAGAATCAGCATGTTCAACAAACTCTTCACTTACTTTCAAAGGTTCAGGTGGTGAAGAGGCTTCTCCAACTTCCACTGCTGCAAGGGGTTCTTCTTGAAACTGAACACACCTTTCGATGAAAGCTTGATTTATGCTCAAATTTATCAGTTTGTACCCTTTTGAATCTTCAGAGTATCCAACAAATAGACACTCTTGGCTTTGGGGCTGCTAATCCTTTCTCTTTTCTGTTGGAATTCTAGCCCAAGCCCTTGAGCCAAAAATCCTGAAATGGGTCACATCTGGCTTGTGCCCACTCCATGCTTCAAAAGGAGTCATACCTTCAAGCTGTTTATGAGGCACCCTATTCTGGATATAGGCTGCATAGTTGATAGCTTTGGCCCAGTACTTTGGTGGCAAAGTTTTGGCCTCCATCATGCATGTTGCCATCTCCTTCAGTGATCTGTTCTTCCTCTCAACAACACCATTTTGTTGTGGTGTGTAAGGGATAGAATGCTGCATCTAAATACCTGCATCTGTACAATAATTAATAAACTCAAACTTGACATACTCACCACCATTGTCAGATCTGAGGACCTTGAGTTTCCTCCCAGACTAGTTTTCAACCAAAGCCTTAAAGACTTTGAAGAGGCCAAAAACTTCAGACTTGTGTTTCAGGAAGTAAACCCAGCAATACCTGGAAAAGTCATCTATGAAATTCAATGCATATTTGGCCTGACTCATGGACATATGAGGGAATGGGCCAGCAACATCACTATGGATCAGCTCGAGGGGTGCAGAGGTTCTCTCATGACTAGATCTCTCAAATTTATGCTCTGGGTGTTTTCCTAGGATAAAACCTTGGCAGACTCCTTTGGAAAATTTTATCTTGGGAAACCCTATGACCATCTCTTTTTCACTAAGATGAGAAAGATACTTGTAATTTAGGTGGCCAAATATTTCATGCCAAAGCTTGCTTGCTTCATTAGCATGAATCAGAAGAGCAGAGGGGTTTGAGTAGGGTAGGAAGTGTGAGAACATGTATACCTTTTGAGCATGATTCGCAACTCCTTTTGCAATGAATTTACCACTTGAGATCTCTGTGATATCAACTTCATCAGGAGAGAATATGATCTTCTTTGGAGACCCAGTGTGAGTCATCTGGTACACTGATAATAGGTTGGAGGCAAGATCGGGAACATATAACACATTGCTGAACTGACCATGATCAAGATCAATCCTCCCTTTACCCAAAATTTCAGTGAGAGAGTCATCTCCCAGTACTATAGGTGGTCCCTTCGACATCTCAAGTGAGAATAAGGCATCCTTGGTCGAAACCATGTGTCTTGAAGCTCCAGAATCAATGATAAAACTGGGTGAGCTTGATGTGCCAGCAACCAATGCATGAAATCTCTCTCTGTCATCTGAACTTGATCCTCCTTCTCTCTTCTTTGAGCTGTCTGGAAGGGAGATGCCATTATTCTCCAAGAGTTGGGTTAGCATGTCTATTTGCTTCTTCATACAAGAGCTTTCAGTGTGATTGCCCTTATTGCAGTATGCGCACTTGCTCATTTCTCATTTGTTTTTCTTCTTCTGGTTGTTCTTCTTGGAACCTTGTGGCTCCTCTGGAGACTTGTTCTTGTCTCTCTTTTGCTCAGGTGGATTTTTAGCTTTTTTATTTTATTTTTGAATCCACCCTTGAATATCCAGCAACCAAAGCTTGGTCTTTGGATGGTTTGATGGTGCCCATCATCACCAGCTTGTCCTGTTCTTGTGTGAGAGATTCCATGAAATCTGCAAGGCTAGGCATCTTCCAGGTTCGAGCTGTCATTTTTTTGGCATAGAAGGTCGAAAAAAACACTGAATATTCTGGGCCAAGCTTCGAGAGAATGGACAAGACCAGCTGATCATCCTTCTTTTCGATCCCACACTGTTTCAGCTGTAAAACAAGTGCTTTGAACTTGGAGAAATAGAGTTGCAGAGATTCAAAGCTATTGGGACTCAGGGAGATCAGTTCATTTTTTATTTGATGTCCCCTCATCTCGTCTGTATTTCCAAAAATATCAGTAAGCTTCTCCCATACTTCATTCGGTGATGTCAATCCATTAAGATGGAAAAGGAGGTCTCTGGAAATACTCAGACACAGGAGACCATAGGCCTCATCCCTCCTGTTGTGCCATTTTATCTTCTCTGCAGCTGCATTGGGATCTGCTTATGTTGCCATAGTCACCCTGTAGAGGCCTTTCTCTCTCAACAGTATCTCCATCTCTACTTTCCATTCAAATAAATTGAAGGGAGTCAAGATGATCTTTTGAGATTGATCCATAGCTTAGAAATTGTCCCGGTTGTCAGTAGAAGGCTCCCAGTCACTGATGTCGAACCTGCAAAACAATTTTGAAGGAGAGAAATCGATCTACAATGGCTCTGATACCATGTGGAAATTGAACCCATTGTTAGATTAATTTTACTCACAACAATTATCAATTGAACATGCAAAATCACTCACAAAAGAGACTGAATAATGAGCTGAACACTAAACTATATTGAATAAGTGTACAATAGCCAACCCTGTAACATAATAGGTTTCTTCATTAAATAATTACATAAGGGATTCAAATGCATGAGGAGCAATTCGAATCTAGCATAAAGCAGGCTTACTAAAAATAAGCAAATCCCCCATAGGTGCAAAAAGATGATCCCAAATCAGTCATGGAGCTCACGAATTGGAAAAAGTGCTTAAGCAAGCTAAAGAGTGATGGAATGAAAACTCATACATGCTTTTACAAGGAGAAAAGAGTGGAGGATGAAGAGGACAAAAAACTAGTTCACCTCACCTAGTCAAACTTTCCCTATTGCCTTAAAGCACTGAAAAAGTAGGCAATAAAGTAGAAAAAGCAGAAGGGCGCCTAGGAGACCAGGAATAAAGCATAATTGATTCCTTGAGGTTTCCCAAGTGCTACATGGGTCAAATTAGGCAAGTTGGACCACTATGGATAGGTAATTGACAACTTGCATAAGGTGGGACACATGAACTAGGAAAATAAGACAAAAATAATTAAATTAATGTCTAAGGTAGCTAACTATGGGTTGATTATTCTAACATTACTGAGGTAACCTGTATCTGTGTTCATAATTTGCTGATTGCTTGTGGATTCATTGCTAAGATTGATAATAATCTTATTATAATCTTGATAGGAAAGGTGCTTTTCAATAAGTTTATTGGCCATCTCTTTCCTTTGATGCATGTTTAGAGATCTAGATTCAGCATGTTCTATAAGCTTATATGCATGTTATTCTGAATCTCTATGTATGTACTAATCGGATCTCACAAGTATTTTAGCAAGTTTTTTTTTATTTCAGCTCAGCTGCAGGTTCCTAGATTGGAGAGGATGCTAATCTAGTTTTCTTCTTCACTCTCTCTAAAACCTTCCAAAGGCATAGTCCCTTGACATCCCACCTAAAAGCTCCACGGTGGATCTTCAAGGATACCAGCATTTCTCTCCTCCTCTTCCTCCTTCATAATCAATTCTTTTACCCGGTTACTTTGTTCACAGCTTTGATATTGTTTAGATATATCTACTTAAAGTAAATTTAACATAGATCTATCTTCTCAAAGCCCATAATCTAGATCTTGTTCTTAAAAGGTTTCATAAGCATTCTAGATCTAGCTTTAGGGAAATCGTCCTTTTTGCATGGAATTTTAAAGAGAATTTGTAGCTTGCATGCATTAGATTTCTGTTTTCTGTTATAAAAAATAAATCTAGCAATCAGTGCACATCATATTGGCTGCCTAAAAGGCAAGCCAAGATCCCAAGGAAAGCTTGCTTTCCTTGGTTTTTACCTTTTTAAACTAGTTTTTACTTAGCTTTTTTTGCTTAAAAGTAAGCTGACCCAAAGGTACTTTCAGAGTTATTTTGGGCATATTTCAGTCTAATAAGCTTGCTAGTTTTTATTAGGTATGACAGAAAAGAGGAGGAGCTGCTGCTTGAAAGTGACTTTTGGGCCTTCTGAATCCCCCCATGGGTCTCCCTTTTTGACTGGAATCTTTAATTTTTGCACTTTGTAAGCTCTTGGTTTCATTCTTTATAAGAATCAATGGACATAATATCAGTTTTCTGATATTGTAACCACTGGTAGTAAAAATAATTTTGAATAGGCTCTTTCGAGCCCATTCCCCATCCCCCATGGGGGGATTTGCGTCCGTGTCATTTTTGCTTTTCGTTCATCTTTTTTCAATATAGCGTAGTATTAATCTGCAGGGTAGTATAATTTTATTTAAAATCAATTCCATATTCCATTTTTATTGGTTTCAAAGTAACTTTAATACTTACCCCACGAGCCTCCTTTTGAGCCGAAAGGTGAAGAAAGGTTCGTGGTAGTCTAATTAGAAAATTGTGGTTTGCTTATCTTTTATGTTTCATTTGCTATCATCATTTGTTTCAGTAACCATAATAAAATCAACCCCTCCTTTATTCCCCGATTGAGGTCCACTTGGACTGAAAAAGGTTCCTGGAGGGTTTTCTTTTTAACAAGAACATCCATCTCAAAATTTACTAAAATTGACAAGACTCCAGTGTGTATGCTTTGCACTTGGCTGAGGTTCGTCCAATCAGTCAAGTTGTATCAAAAGCATTTGAGTGACTAGTATAATTAGGATTCACTCTATCAAATTGACAAAACATCAGGTGAAAATCCAACACCTAGATCAAACCATTATGGTGGCAAAATACCCAAAGGAAGCGGGAACTTATGAAAAGTGACCTCGGGGCGCTGATCTCTATCACACCCTAACGGCTGCGTTATGAACAATAGCCCCAGAGACTCCATTCAGACCACATATTCCTTGCATCTAGCCATTAAGGTTTAGTTTTGGACATACTCCAAGTACTCTCAGGTATATCTGGAGTCCACCCCTTCACCTAATTTTAATCAACTCATATTTTCACATTAACTTAAAATGTACCAAGAGGCAATTGCAAAACATTCACTCCAAGCACATGCAAGTATATTGATTTCTTTTTTACTCCATTTTAAGGCACTAGTTATTTTCTTGCTATATATTTATATTGTGTCTCGACATTGTGCTTTCGTGTGCTCATTTTGTATCTTGTCATATATGGTTGTTTATGGTTAAACTTCAAACTCCTAAGTAACTCATTCAGTTCAATATCACCTTACTAAGTAATTTAGCCTTAGTAACTTAATAGGGTCTACCCCCCTTGGCTTCGTTAGGAGTTGAGCCTAAACGGAGGAGTCAAGAACAAGGTGACAGCCTTGACTCGAGACTTGCCCCCAAGGACACACCGAGTGGCTTGATTATTTCTGCCACGTGACCCAGGTGTGTGAAAGGCGGCAACACTTTTTGGCGCTGTTTCCGGGGATAAATCTTTTTATTCCCGAGTACGACTTAGGTTAAATTTTTTCTAAACAACTAAAAAGATAAAAAATAATAATTTGATTGATCTTGTCTTTAAAAAACATAAAAATTAAAACTCGATCCATTTGGCGACTTCATTGTCTAACATCTCTCCAAGAATTTCTACCCGAAGAAACTGCCATCAATTATTCAATCCTCCCTGATCCTGAAAGGTTTATTAGGGAAAGATTGAATAGGCAGACTTCTCGTAGAAACCTTGAAGATTTAGGAGACCAATCCCTCTCAGATATCCATCACATATTTGTAGAGAGTCATGCTCACCAATCTCAATAAATGACGGAATTATTCAAACCCCTTGACTTTTCTCAGATAGCAGGTGCTCCCCATGCCATTCCAAAAGATGCTATCAAGAAGCTCCCAATATTTCAGGGCAATAATGCCATCACTGCCAAGTGTCACCTTCGAAAGTTTGAAAAGCACCTGGTCAGTTATTGTAATGATGCTGCCCATGACCATGACAATGTCAAAATGAATATCTTTTCTCTATCCTTGGAAGATGATGCTGAAGAATGGTACTTCGACCTAGATGATGATTCATATAAAACTCTTAGTGAATTCCTAGAGGGTTTTAAGAAGAAATGGGGTGAAAAGAAACAACCAAGACATCTACTTGCTGCCCTTCATAACATAAAGAAGACGGAGAATGAAACCATGGATGAATTTAACACTAAGTTCAGGCGTGTGGTTGCGAACCTCCCTAAAGAAATCAAGACAAAGGATGCCTCCATCCTCATATCTTACATCGAAGCTTTCACTAGTGATTTGAGGTACCAGTTAAGAGACAAAGAGCCAGCCAATCTAAAAACTACTCGGGAATTGGCTAAGAAAATAGAAAAGAATATGCAGTCTTCAGGAAAATTCAACATTCCAGGTTACACTAGGGAAAACACTTCATACAACAAAGAAAATGGAAAATCTATTGAATCAGAAGAAAAGGGAGCCTCTAAAGATCCTATGGAAAAGGTAACATACATGATAAAAGATTTGGTTACTAGTCAAAATCAACTAATGGCCAATCATTCTGCACACTTGAATCACATTCATAATAGATTGATCACAATGGAAAGGAATAATGGACCTAGGAACTTTCATCTCAAGCAGAATCAGATGTATCAAGATAATTTTCCTCAGCATGAGCCTAGGTTTCCAAACCAGTTAGACTCAACTAACATGGTAGAAGAAGTAATTCCATGGTGTAGACCCTGTGAACAATTCCACCAGGAAAGCACTTGTTATGTTGCAAATCAAGTCATGGAACACAGACTTCCCGAGGTCAATAATCAGGAAAGTGAGACTGATCATATATACATGGTAGGCCAGGCCTACCCTTTGTCACCAGCTAAACAGTACACACCTAAGGATGAAACCATTGCAGAATATTATAGTGAAACTTATGATGAAAACTGTAATATACATGATGGGACTCCTATGTGTTCTCCATATAATGATGACAGTCTAGAAGGTTTACTACCTTGTGACCTTTTCTCTGAAGAAGATGAGTATGAAAATGAGGACAAGTATAGCTTGGAGCATGATACAAGTGATGAAGACTCCCTTATCCCCGACAAAGATATTGATGAGGAGTCCTGGACATTCATGGAAAATCCGTCCTATGACATGAATAAAGAGGAAAATAATGAATCAGAAACTTTTGATGGTTTTGTTGATTTTTCTATCTATGGAATATCTAAAGGAGAGAGCATGGACCATGTGGTCTTGGGAAACTTTGATATGAAAAAGGAGCATGCATTTTATCCACATGATCAGTCTGAGCCATATATCAGTATCAGTAATGAAGACAAAGAAAACTTGATATCAAAACCTGATATCAGCAATGGGCAATCCATCACATCTAACATAGATGATGGTGATGATTATTGGGATTTTTGTGGATATCTTATTAAGAATCCTATCTATGCTATATCCGGCAAGGGGAGTGTCTATTTAGAAATTTGTGGAAGTCCAATCTACTATACTTCCATAGAGGGAAGCATGGATCTGGAGACCTTGGAAAACCTTAGTATGGAAGAGGAGCATTCAGAATTTTCATGTGATCATTTAGAGTCATATCATGCAGAGCTGCACAAGGGTATCAGTAATGAAGACATTGAGAAGCAGTGTTGTGAAAATTCAGATGTGATGCAGTCAGTGGAATATGAGTCTCAGCCATCTTTTTCACATATAGAGGTTCCTTATGATTTGGAGCTACTTGGGGCTTGTGCAATGAGTTATCATTTGATAATCCCGGTGATCGGTATGATGATGTAGTCAGTCTGCCTCATCATTCTGATTGGTATATTAGTCCTATCCAGTCATGGATAGAAGCAACCTACATGAGCACATACAAGTTGGGGAAGAATTTTTATGACATTATTCATGCCTATGATCTCCCATCCATCCTGCCCATTTTGAATCATCACGCAGGTTTGCATTTTCTAAATAAGTTATCCTTACTTTGGCTGGTAACCAAAGACAAGGAAATTTTTTTTGATGTTAATAAAATGCTTAGGTGGTTACATTGGATTTCTGATTACACTTAACCCTTTTTATATCATGCTTAGAGTAGGAAAATAAGCTCCTTGAAAGAGAGCATTTACTTTCTGCATTTCTATTTTATACTTAGTTATAATAAAACTTTGCTTCTTTTAGTTAGTTACATTTTTGTTTAAATAAATCAGCTTAATGGTTCATTTGGTTTTTTATAAAACTTGTGCTACTGAGGTTTTTCTTGTCAAGTTGAGATGTTTTTACAGGGTATATAAACCAGAGATTATGGTGTTCTCATATCCTCTCCTTTCCTTAAAGACCAGATCGAGCACACGTCCCACAGTTGGAGCCAGAATGTTATCACCTAAGTTGTGCTTATTGGGTTTTTATCAAGTGAGCCTAGTGAGCCAGATAAGGATAACTTGTTCGGACTTAAGAAGACCTTTGGAAGTACTTCTGGGAAGTGCTTGTTGTACTATATCACATGTTCATACCCCATGGGGGAATTGTAATAAATTTTTTAGCATGATAGTGTCTGTAAAAGTCTCGGTCTCTTAGATTTTATTTGTCAATTCGAGAAGCCTAAGGTGTTTTTTCCCTTGGTTATTATTGGTTGTTGAATAAAAGACTGATAATTTCTGAGTTTTTCACTCCATACCTCCAAAGTTGGGGTGGTCGGCTTGGCATTTAGGCCTATTGAGGTTATTAGAGTCTATGTGTCAATGTATAAACATGCTAGGCATCATGGTTGAGTCATATGAACATGTCTAAGTGCCCCTAGGTTTTTTCAACTTTTTTATTTTTTTAAATTTTTTCAGTGTTTTTTTATTAAAATTTAATTTTTCCAAAACTTAGGGTATTTTTTAATAGTTTAATTGGAAAAATTGATTTTGTAATAAAAGTGGGCCAAATAATTAGTTTCAGTCATGTAGGTGCTCATTTTCAAGCTAAGAGAACCATGTAAACCCATGGACCCACTATTTCCTAGTTTTGAGTGATTTTCCATCACTCAAGTTAGAAAGCCCCAAAAATCAATTATTGATTATTTTAATTAATAAATTGATGAATAATGGAGCAAATCCAAAATCATAGATCAGTGGATTCTCAGCCGATTTGATTGAAATCAGTCAGATCTGAACCAGATTGACTGGATATGACAAATCCTTGACTGAAGGAGGTGATCAAATCAGATCCAGAGTTGATCTTTATCATCCTTTATGGGGAATTTCACCCTCCCTCTCTCCTCCACACATTTTGTCTCATTTGGATGAGTTTTGGTGGATGCTTCAGTCAATAGGTTGAGGTGTCAGTTAGATCAGCTCTCCGATTGACAATTGCACCCAGTGAGACTTAGATTTGGCTCAGTTCAGCTTCAGATCTACATTAATTGACTCTCCATCAGCTGATTTGGTCTATCTCCTTGGGATTTGTGCCCCCTTGGGTTGGATCTCCTAGTTTTTGTATATTTCCAAGCATAAGCCTCCTCTTCCAAGCTAGTTAGAACTGGGATTGAGGTGCTGTTGCTATTGTACCGTTGTTATTGTTCATTTGAAATAAATAAAAGCTTTGAAGGCAAGATGGTGTTGTGCCATTGTATGTGTGGATGATCATTGCCATTTTTTACTAAGGTAACCTGTATCTGTGTTCATAATTTGTTGATTGCTTGTGGATTCATTGCTAATATTGATAATAAGCTTATTATAATATTGATAGGAAAGGTGCTTTTCAATAAGTTTATTGGACATCTCTTTCCTTTGATGCATGTTTAGATATCTAGATTCAGCATGTTCTATAAGCTTATATGCATGTTATTCTGAATCTCTGTGTATGTACTAATCGGATCTCACAAGTATTTCGGCAAGTTTTTTTTTTTATTTCAGCTGAGCTGCAGGTTCCTAGATTGGAGAGGATTCTGATCTAGTTTGCTTCTTCACTCTCTCCAAAAACTTCCAAAGGCATATTCCCTCGACATCCCACCTGAAAGCTCCACGGTGGATCTTCAAGACTACCAGCATTTCTCTCCTCCCCTTCCTCCTTAAAAATCAATTCTTTTACCCAGTTACTTTGTTCACATCTTTGATATTGTTTAGATCTATCATATTAAAGTAAATTTAGCATAGATCTATCTTCTTAAAGCCCATAATATAGATCTTGTTCTTAAAAGGTTTCATAAGCATTCTAGATCTAGCTTTAGGGAAATCGTCCTTTTTGCATGGAATTTTAAAGAGAATTTGTAGCTTGCATGCATTAGATTTCTGCTTTCTGTTATAAAAGATAAATCTAGAAATTAGTGCACATCATATTGTCTGCCTAAAAGGAAAGCCAAGATCCCAAGGAAAGCTTGCTTTCCTTGGTTCCCTTTTTACCTTTTTTAACTAGTTTTTACTTAGCTTTTTTGGTTAAAAGTAAGTTGACCCAAAGGTACTTTCAGAGTGCTTTTGGGCATATTTCAGTCTAATAAGATTTCTGGTTTTTATCAGGTATAACAAAAAAGAGGAGGAGCTGCTGCTTGAAAGTGACTTTTGGGCCTTCTGAATCCCCCCAGGGGTCTCCCTTTTTGAATGAAATATTTAATTTTTGCACTTTGTAAGCTCTTGGTTTCATTTTGTATAAGAATCAAGAGGCATCATATCAGTTTTCTGATATTGTAACCACTGGTAATAAAAATAATTTTGAATAGACTCTTTCGAGCCCATTCCCCATCCCCCCTGGGGGGATTTGCGTCTGTGTCATTTTTTGCTTTTCGTTCATCTTTTTTCAATCTAGTGTAGTATTAATCTGTAGGGTAGTATACTTTGGTTTAAAATCAATTCCATATTTCATTTATATTGGTTTCAAAGTAACCTTAATACTTACCCCACGAGCCTCCTTTTTAGCCAAAAGGTGAAGAAAGGTATGTGGTCGTCTAATTAGAAAGCTGTGGTTTGCTTATATTTTTATGTTTCATTTGATATCATCATTTGTTTTAGTAACCATAATAAAATAAACCCCTCCTTGATTCCCCAATTGAGGTCCACTTGGACCGAAAGAGGTTCTTGGAGGGTTTTCTTTTTAACAAGAACATCCATCTCAAAATTTACTAAAATCGACAAGACTCCGGTGTGTATGCTCTGCACTTGGCTGCGGTTCGTCCGATCATTCAATCTGTATCAAAATCATTTGAGTGACTAGTATAATTAGGATTCACTCTCCCAAATTGACAAACCATCAGGTGAAAATACAACACCTAGATAAAGCCATTACGGTGGCAAAATACCCAAAGGAAGCGGGAACTTCTGAAAAGTGACCTCGGGCTGCCAATCTCTGTCACTCCCTAATGGGTGCATTATGAACAATAGCCCCAGAGACTCCATTCATCCCACATATTCCTTGCGGGTAGCCGTGAAGGTTTAGTTTTGGACATACTCCAAGTACTCTCGGGTATACGTGGAGTCCACCCCTTCGCCTAATTTTAATCAACTCATATTTTCACATTAACTTAAAACATACCAAGTGGCAATTGCAAAACATTTACTCCAAGCACATGCAAGCATATTGATTTCTTTTTTACTCCATTTTAAGGCATTGGTTATTTTCTTGCTATATATTTATATTGTGTCTCGGCATTGTGCTTTCGTGTGCTCATTTTGTATCTTGTCATCTATGGTTGTTTATGATTAAAATTCAAACTACTAAGTAACTCATTTAGTTCAACATCACCTTACTAAGTAATTTATCCTTAGTAACTTAATAGGGCCTACCCCCCTTGGCTTCGTTAGGAGTTGAGCCTAAATGGAGGAGTCAAGAACAAGGTGACAACCTTGAATCGAGACTTACCCCCAAGGACACACTGAGTGGCTTGAATATTTCTACCACGTGAACCAGGTGTGTGAAAGGTGGCAACAGGGCCCAAAGATATGAAGGGTAAAGGAAAGTAGTAGAAGAACCAAAAAACCAAATTTGAAGCTCCTAAGCCTAAAGTTGAAAACCAGCAGCATGAAGAGTCTTCCGGCTAAAATAAGAACAAAGGAAAAGGGCATCATGGAAAGAAAAAGTCAAGTGTTCATACTGTGGGAAGGGATTCCACCCTAAACATGCCCGCATGAAAAAGAAACTAGATGAATCTACCTCTTTCCTTAAGAGAAATCACATCAATCTTCTGGAAATATTTCGAAGGAGAGATCAGCAAGATCAGGAACCATAGCATGAAAGAGGTCATGCTCTCATGGAAATCACTTCGAAGTCCAAAGCACTCTTGATAGATTTTGGAGCTTTGAACCACATGATTTCTGAAAGAGACTCCTTCTCATCTTTGGATACCGGCAAATCCATCCCCATCCACATGGGATTTGACTCCACCATCCTTTCAGAAGGACAAGGTACTGTTGATCTTGAGAATGCTATTTTTCAAATGTTTTATATGTACCATCTCTAGCATTAAAACTCCTTAGTGTTTATCAAATGACACATATGGGAGTTCCCAAGAGAGTATCCTTCATCCTAAATGATGTAGAGATCATGAAACTTGCATCTGGGAAACTTGTTGCAAAAGGCCTTGCAAACCGTCATGCAAAAGCCTATGAATTTTTCCATTTTGTGGTGGATGCAAAGCCTACCGCACTGCTGACTCATGGAAATGAATTTAGTAGACTATGGCATGAGAGGTTTGGCCATATCAAATTAAAATACTTATAGAAATTACAAAAAAATCTATGGTTGAAATCCTCCTAGCCATCAAGGCAACCACTGGAATTTGCAAGGGTTGTGTTGTTGGAAAGCACCCTGAGCATGAGTTCGAACGGGGGAAGGAAAGCTGAGCATCATGCATCTTGGGAATGATACATTTTCATATCAATGATCCCATGCCTATCACATCCATTAATGGATCAAGGTGTCTTCTGACTTTCATTGATGATTTTTCCAGGTACACATGGGTCTTCTTTATCGAAAAGAAGTCTGAAGTCTGCGAAAAATTCACTGAACTGAAGGCCTTGATTGAAAATGCATCTAGCCAAAAGATAAATATATTGATATATGATAATTTTTGGGAATATGTCAGTAATCATTTTCTACACATATTTTCCCAAAGTGGTATTTAGGTCTAGCATTCAGTTCCCTACACTCCCTAGCAGAACAGTGTAGCGGAAAGGAAGAATTGGTCTCTCAAGGAGATGACCACCTGTATGTTGGAATCAAATAAGTTGGCTGAAAATTTGTGGGCTGAATCCATTCATGCTGTAGAATATATTTATAATATATTTTCACACTCATCCATGAAATGGAAGACCCCTTTCTAAGCATACTTTGTACACAAGCCAGATGTGTCGAATTTGCAAGTGTTTCGGTCCACTGCATGGGCCCGAATTCCACTTGATAAAAGGAGGGATTAGCAACTGCAAAGCATAGAATGTCTATTTATTGGGTTTCCTGATAAATCAAAAGGTTTAAATCTGCTGGATATCAAAACAAAACATATCATCATCGAAAGGAGTGTCAAGTTCGATGAGCCTCTTCAGAAGGTAGAATTAGTGAAGGAGAAAATTGTTGAATTTCCTTCCTATTCTACTGAATATTTGGATTATGAAATTGGGGGTGATGACCCTTATTTGGATCCTCTGATTTCTAATATCAATGTACAGAAAATATAATATGCTGAATCAGAACCTAAAGTACAAAATCATCTCCCAACATGGGCCCGACAGACACTCTCCTCCGCAGGAGATAACATTGGAAATTCGGATGATCCAAGGAGAACCCGGTCTGATTTCCAAAGCGCGGGTATTGCGCTCTCTTGTCCTAATTATTTGTTGTACAAATATTGTTATTTTATGATAATTTCAGACCCAAATTCCTACTACCATGCTCGAAATGATCCGATATGGCAAGTTTTCATGGATGGAGAGATGAATTCTCTTCAGAGAAACACTACTTGGGAGCTAGTTTCTCTTCCTCTGGGAAGGAAATTGGTTCAATGCAAGTGGGTGTTTTGTACTAAGGTTTCTGCAGATGGAAGCACCTAAAAATATAAGTCAATTCTGGTAGCAAAATTTTTCTCCTAGTTCCAAGGTGTGGACTACCATGAGACTTTTGCACCGGTTGCAAAAATGGACTCCATCCGCCCAGTTTTGGCAATTTCAGAAACTAAGCACTGGGAAGTGCATCATATGGATGTTAATTCAGAATTTATGCATGGATATATTCATGAAGAGATATAAATGAAGCATCCTGAGGGCTACATTTCTGATCCATCTTTGGTTTGCAAGCTAAATAAGTCACTATACGGGTTAAAACAGGCCCCGAGAGAGTGGTATTCCAAGATGGATGCCTTCCTTCTCTCGCAAAAATTCCAAAGGTGTATATCAGATCCAAATGTGTATATATAGTAGTATTATGGTAATTTTATTATTATTGTTTTATATTTTGATGACTTACTGATCACAGGTATCACAGTTGGTTCTATTTCAGTCATCAAAACTGCTCTCCACAATGCATTTGAAATGAGTGATTTGGGGCTCTTAAAACAATTTTTGGGGCTCGAAATTGAGAAAAATTCTGATGGGATAATGGTAAATAAGTACAAATACATATAATAACTTTTATTCAAGTTTAACATGGCTGAATTTAGGCCTGCACCATTCCATTTCCTTTCAGGGATCATCATAGAAGAAGGAAAAAGCACACCTCCCATGGACTGCACTATTTATCGACGACTGATTGGTAGCTTGTTGTACTTGAATCATTCTTGGAATGATATATATTATTCCATGAATGATGTATCAATATACATGTATCATCCCCATGATGTTCATTGGAAGGCATCCAAGAGGATCCTCCAGTAAATTCAGGGAACCAGGACCTACGACATTCACTATGCTGTAGACTCCGAGCTAGAGTTGGTTGGATACATAGATTCTGATTGGGTGAGTGATGCTATTGATAAGAATTCTAGTCTAGGATATGTCTTCATGTTTTTTGGTGGCCCCATTTTCTGGTCTAGCAAAAATCAGGCCGCCATAGCATTGTCTTCAGCAGAGGCCGAGTATCGAGGAGCGATGAATGCTTGCATCCAAGCTATTTGGTTGCAAGGAATTATTTCAGAGCTTGATATTGGTAGTACTTTGTCTATTATCCTCTTTCCACATATCCAGTTACCAGTTAGAGGACCAAGCATGTAGGGATACACATGCACTATATTAGGGAGCTAGTGCATGACAAGACCATCATTCTGCAATACTGCCCGACTGATGAGCAGATTGCAAACATCTTCACCAAGAGATTTTCAGAAAATAAGTTCACTTACCTCCATTCACTATTGGGGGTGATTTCATCATGGTGATCCAACTACTTTCAGTGTTCAGCTTGAGGGGGGGTTTTTCCCACTGGGTTTTCCCTCTTTTCCTCACTTAGTTTGTTTTTTAGCATTGTTTGAGTTTTAGTATTGTACAGGGTGACCTTTGGCCTTTGTTGTCAAGGCCCTAGCATTCTTATGCACTTTATGTTTTCTAGTTGTCCTGAGTATAGCTTAAGGGGGAGTGTTGGGAACATTTACCACCATACACACTCATTTTGGTCAATTTGGCCTAGTTAAACCACTATCCTAAGTTTTATTGACTTAATTGACATCAAAGGAGCACTATATGACATCATCATGAGCACACCCATGCCTACCTTCAGTCAAGGAGGCTAACTAAGCCTTCTCCGTCATTCGGGGAGGCTAACTAGAGCACTCTGGGGGTGATCTGAGTGTCATAAATGCACTTTATTTCTATCTGATGGTTACAAATAGTTAAACAGAGCAGTGAAGGTGCCTCCCTTCATTAAATTGATTATTTAATGATTATTTAATGAATTGGAGTCAATAGGGGTGCCTCCAACCACTTCTGATGGTCAGTTACACTTCAGTTAACCTCATCGGGGTTCATTGGAGTCATTGATGCGATACCACTTGTTCGTTGGCTTGCAGTGACATGTGTCTGAGCTACTTTTAGTTAGAATGAGTCATTTATTGCACTTTGACTTTAGTTAGGGCTCAGTTGAGTCAATTAGGGTTTTTCTCAGTGGTTAACTTGAGTGTTCACTGTGGCTTACATTTAGTTAAGCTAGACTCACTCATTCAATTCAAATGACCTCATTGGGAATTCGAATTGTCTTGGAATTCATGCATCTGGCATGATCATTGTATTGTATCATCATTCTTTCATTTGATTATACAGAGTTGCTACTTCCATTGCAACACCATTTTGCCAATTTTATGCATATTTGTCTTAATTCTTTATGAGACCGTGTTTTCAGTTACTAGACCACTATGACAAATAAATAGTTTTATCCTTGATGGTTTCCCAGAGGAAAATATTGATGTCTTGTGTATCTTGTGTATCTTGTTGTGCTTGTTATTCTTTCAGATAAAGATCCTAATCAAGTTTAATTAAAGTAGAAGAACTAACATGGTATCAGAGCTTCTCTAAAAGAATGCATTGTGCATTAGTGGAAACAAGGGCTTCCTATTTCAAGGTCTTCTCTCCACATATCAACAATAAAAGAGGGATAGGATAACTAACCTTATCAGGGTGCATATTTTGGAGGAAGCGGAATCAAAGTTGGAGAATTTTCATTTTTGACCCAGACAATATTGACAAGACAAAACAAGGGCATCAATATTTTTAGTTTTTCCTCCATCAATCTAGAAAAAGGAGTACATTACACAACTCTCCCTAGAAGGGTGCATATTTCTTTGGATTCAAAATTCAGTTCCAAAAAATTTCCTTTTTGGCCCCATCTCTATTATCGAGGGAAACTAGGGAATCGAGGTTTTTGGGTTTCCCTCCATTGAATTGGGAAAATGAACTCACCGAGCAACTCTCCTCAAGGAAGCACATATTTATATTTAGAAAAAATTCCAAGATTCCAAGTTTGGAAAATTAGGGTCTCTATATGCAACCCTAGCTCAGCTAGCTCCAGAATCAGCTTGGGAATCTCAAATTGGTAAGATATAAATTTATGTTATTTCCATTTGAGGTTCTCATTTTAAAATGACTCATCACACTCATCTTGATGATAAGATTGGGGGATATTACATCTTTTGAGCATGGAAGTATATGATCTCCCTTATCCTTGAAGAAAATGATTTGGACAAGTATATTAGTGGGGAAGGTCCAGCTCCAAAGGAAGATGAAGCTAAGTCTATCCATAAGAAGAATTTGGTCAAGGAAAAAAGAATCATTACAGATTCTATTAATCTGCAATGAAGTGTTTATTTCTTTGACAAAGTTGTTCGAAGGAAAGAAAAACAATTAGAAAATGACATTGAGGAACCAATTAAAGAATGTGAAGATAACAAATTCAATGACCATGCAATCCTAATTCACAAGGGTTTCTCAAATAAAGGGAAAACTTGAAGTAGTTGAAGAGAAGGTAGAATAAGGGGATATTGTTATGACCACCTTGAATGGTCTCCCAATATTGTGGGATTCATTCATTCCAGGAATATGTGACAAAATGAAGCTAATCACTTTCAGCAGACTTTGGGAAGAATACACACAAGAAGAAGCTAGGCTCATAACTAGAGAATAAAATATGGGAGAAACAAAAGATCAAGCTGTCAAAATCCACACCAGAAGAAATCATAACAAGAGGGAGGACCATCATCACAAAATTCAAAGGAAAACTAGAAGAGATCTATCCAGTATTAGATGTTACACATGTCATGCGAAGGGACACTAATCTAGATATTTTCCCAAAAACAAAGCTCCTCCAACAAGAATTCAAACAAGAAAAATACATCAATCTTACACCACTAAAGATAATGAACCAACACTAAAAAGAATCAGAGAAGAAAGAGTTGATTCCTCAAGTGATGATGAATATGTACTTTAATCCAGAAGGATTCAACCCATGATAAAAAAAACATACTATCCATCTCAGTATTTAGATAATAAGGGATGCAGTTGTGATTGAAGAAGTGACACCCAGAATTAGAACCAGTATACTGAGAGAAAGCTCCTACAATAAATAATGAAAATGCACAATATTACCTAAATAATCGAACATATAAGGAATGTATTGATTGCAATACACTTCGATGGGGAGACCTCCTCTGAGAAATCTCAATACAAATAACTCATGGATTCCTTCATTGGCCTCAACACATACTTATATATTAAGTCTGATCTAAACAACTATTAATCCCCATGAATGTGGGATAAATGCTTACTTATATACTAAGTCTAATCTAACAACTATTACTAGCCATGAATGTGGGATAATACAATATACTCATGAGATGGCTTATAAAGCATATGTTTCCAACAAAAATATACTAACAAAGTAAAGAGAAGGATTGACACAGGTTCCTAGCATTGCCTCCCTCTTAGAAAATATTTGTCCTCAAAGCTTTAGATGTGCAAATTGTTGTTGAATCTGAAGGAGTGGTTCCCACGTAGCATCCTTTGGTTTCATGTCGTGCCACTAGATTAATACCTCCGTGATGGATGACGAGAGAATATTATGAGTGTGCCTATTGAGGATGGCCTCTTGCTCCAAAATGATGGATCCTTCATCATCCAGTTTTTGTAAAATAGTTTGTGCTCTAATTTTGGTGCCAACAACTTTCTTAAGACAATAGACATGAAAAATTGGGTGAATGCAAGAAGAAGAAGGAAGTTCCAATTTATAAGCAATGGACCCAATCTTGTGAAGAACCTTATATGGCCCATAGAACTTTGGAGCCATATTATCAACCCCTTATAGTTTCATGGAGGATTTCTTGTAAGGATGTGGATGAATAAAAACCATATCACTAACATGAAAAGTGTGCTAAGAACGGTGTTGATCGTCTTATTGTTTCATTCAGTTTATTTCCATGTGAATACTTTCTAAAGCATGAGAAATATAGACACAGGTCCTCAGAACCAGATGATGAACTAGAGCACAATGTTAAGATCCATTAATCCCTGTAAAAAGACAAAGATCAATAAGGAGTCCACCAACCAAGAAAAATATGTTCAAAGGAAAGAACATCAACCAGAAGATGGCGTTGAGGAACCAGTTGAAGAATGTGAAGACACAGAACTTAGAGATTATACATTCATACTTCGCAAGGGTTTCTCAAATCAAGGAACAACTTGAAGAAGCTGAAGAAAGTGTAGAATAAGGAGAGATTGTGATGACTACAGAATGGTCTCCCAAGATCATGGTACTCATTCATTCAAGGAATCTGTTCCAGAAGGAATTTAATCTCTTTCATCTGAATCTGAGAAGAATTCACAAAAGAAGAAGCTCGACTCGTAATAAGAGAAGATAAAATAGGAGCAACTGAAGATCAAGATCTCACTGTTCACACTAGTAAGAACTATAAGAAGAAGGAGAACCACCATCACAACAACAAGAAGGACAAGAAACAAAATAATTTAGAAAAGATCCTTCCAACATACGATGCTACACTTGTGATGAAAAGGGACACTTTGCAAGAGACTATCTGAAGAACAGGGATTCCTTCAATAGAAAGAAGAGACATCATGCTCATACCGCCGAACAAGATGGACCAAAAAACAAAAGATTCCTAAGAGAGAAGGATGATTCAGATGAAGAGTATGTGTTGATATCAACACTCACAAGCACTATCTCACATGGAAGCAATGATTAGATTGTGGATAGTGGGGTATCTAAACACATTATGGGATACAAAGAATCATTCATCAACATGTCATAGCGTGAGTCACCTCACAAGGTGAAAATTGGGGATGATTATCATTAACCCATAAAAGGAAGTGGAGAATATTCATACAAGATAGACTCTAGAAAATATTGAAAGACAAAGGATGTGATATATGTTCTAGGATTGAAGAAGAATATTCTCTCCATATATGCACTAGATGCAAAGGGAATGAGATTTGCATTTGTTGATGGCCAAGTTCTAATGTGTCCTAAAGGAAATACAATAGATGATGTAACAGTGATTGGAGAACAATATGGAGGCTTGTACAAACTAAAAGAACAACCTGAACAAGCATTGGTTCATGAGTCAATAGAACTAAGTGAGCTATGGCACTGAATCCTTGCACATGCACATTGGAGAGAACTACCGATTGCAAGCAAAGCGATCTCGGGACTTCTAGAAATCCATGAAAATCATGAAGGCATTTGCAAAGGATGTGCACAAGGAAAGAATGCAAAAAAGACATTTCCTAGAAGTTAAAGTAAAGCTAAAGGAATACTTGAGATAATACACTTATATGTATGTGGGCCCATGTTTTCCAGCTCATTAAGCGGGTATTTTTACTATGTTTCCTTTATAGATGATTTCTCACATAACACTTGGGTATATTTCTTAAAAGAGAGAAATGAAGTATTTAGTAAGATCAAGGAATAGAAATTCGTGGTCGAGAACCACACTGAAAGGAAGATCAAGACTCTACGGTTAGATAATGGTATAGAGTTCACCTCCGAATAATCCAAGGAACTCTACAGAGAGTCTGGGATTAAGAGGGAATTAAGTACTCCATACCATTGTCAGAATAATGGTGTTGCACAACGGAAGAACTGAACCATAATGGAAGCAGTGAAGGAAATTCTACATGAACAATATCTTCCAATGCACCTTTGGGTGGAATAAGAAAGGACAATTGTGTATGTACAAAAATGTACTCCTCATCGAGTACTTGAAAACAAGACTCCTGAAGATATTTTCTCAAGAGAGAAACTAGAATCCAACCATCTCAGAATATTTGGTTTGCCAGTGTGCATACATATCCCAAAGGAGAAGAGGACCAAGCTTGATCCTTCTAGGAGTAAGGGTATATTCATAGGATACAATGATATATCAAAGGCCTACCGAATATACTTCCCATGGTTCAAGAAGATCAATATCAACAGAGATGTAACCTTTTATGAGGACTCGACACACTCTAGATCTAGGAGGATACCTATTGAATAGGTTGAGGAACCTAAAGGAAGAAGAGTCTAAGGTACGGAAATTGTAGAAGAAATTCTATAATACCATGAAGATCATGACATGGCATAACCACAACAACCTGTAGAGGCACTTGATGAGAAGGAATCCCACAAGTGGAAACTAGCATGGGCATGGGAGCTCATACAAGAAGCATAAAGGTATGGCACTCTAGAAGAGATGCATAGAGAAATTTAAAGACCAAATCCTTACAACAACTCTCTGGCCTTGCTATGTGACATAATTGACAAGGAACCTTCCACCTATGAAGAGGCTACATAAAAGAAAGAATGGAATTATTCCATGATCGAGGAGTATCAGTCGATTATGAAGAATGATATCTGGGAGATAGTTTCTAGACTAGAAATGAAGTCTATCATGACTTCGAAGTGGATATGTAAGATCAAGAATGGTGCATATGGAAGCATCGCGAAATATAAGGAAATATTCATAGCACAAGGCTTCTCACTGAAATAAGGCATAGAATATGAGGATACATTTTCACTAGCAGTGAGGTACACTTCCATTAGATCTATACTTGCATTGGCTATAGTTATGATATGTAAGATACACCAGATGGATGTCAAGACAACGTTCTTGAATGGTGTAATCAAGGAGGAAGTATGGATAGAGCAACCACTAGGATTCGAGACACATGATAGGAAGACCTATTTGTGTAAATTGAAGAAGGACTTGTATGGATTGAAATAGGAATCGAGGACATGGTATGACAGGATGGATAGATTCCTAATGATCCTAGGATTTACTAAGAGTAAATAGGATTCCATCCTTTACTTCAATGTTGAAGGCATAATACCTTTGATGCTCTTGCTATATGTCTTTGACCTGTTCTTGACATGAGAGGACAAACTCATTGGAGATGAAAAGAAGAGATTTTCTATTGATTTCAAGATAAAATACCTAGGTATGATGCACTACTTCTTAGGCATAGTGGTGTGGCAGAGTGCATATGGGATTTTCCTTGATCAAGGAAAGTATACAGTGGAGATTTTGAAGATATTTAGAATGTTGTACTGCAAGGCGATAGCCACACCTATGGCATCGAACTTGAAGATTCTTTGTGATGATTCATGAGAGTATCTTGATGCCATGATGTATCATCATATGATTGGCTCATTGATATACCTAATGAATACGAGACTAGACATAAGCCATTTTTGTGAACACCTTGAGCCAGTCCCTGATGGATCCGAGAGATGTTCACCATGGTGCTGCAAAGAATGTATTGATGTACCTAAAGGGTATAGTGGATTATGGGCTCAAGTATGATGTGAATGAAAATATTATCTTGCACATTTATGTTGATTCGGATTGGGAAGGTATAGCCACTAATAGGAAGAGCACCTCAGGTTGTTTCTTTAGTTTTAGATCTAGCATGATCTGTTAGTTTAGCAGGAATTAATCATGCACATCACTGAGTACAGTCGAGGCATAATATGTTTCCACTTGCTCGACTAGTTATGAGGAAGTACGAATGCGGAAGCTACTGTCTGATTTGTTTGATATCCAGTTCGAAGAAACTTGTATCTTCTACGACAATCAAAGGTATTTGAACCTATCAGAGAACCTAGTGTTCCATGACAAGTCGAAGAAAATCGATATCAAGTTTCACTATATCAATGATATGGTGTGGAGAGGACCATTAAATATCTAGTACATGGAAATGGATGAGTAGATAGTCGATGTATTAACCAAGCCTCTAGAAAGAGTGAAGTTCAAGTACTTCAGAGAGAGACTTGTTATGATCCAGAATGAGACCCCTTGAAAGAGGGAGTGATAAGTTCCAACATAGTTGGAGATATAATTTTCTTGGTGACATAATCAGTCATGTAGGTTTTCCTTGGATGTAATCAGCCCTAGTGAATATCGCAGGTTATCCTTGGATGTAACCAATCATGATGTGTTTCTATGCTATAATATTACTAGATACCAGAAGACAGAGATGCATGAGATATCACATAGGAAATGAGACAGGTTGTCTGAGCATAAATAGAGAGTTCTAGTATATTACAAAGGTTTCTCAGACATAATCAGTCCTGTAGGTTTTACTCGGATGTAATCAATCTTGGTGTAGCTCACAGGTTATCCTTGGATGTAATCAGTCCCAAGAGAGGTTATCCTTGTATGCAATCAGTCCTAAGACAGGTTATCCGAGTGTAAATATTGAGTCTTGGTGTATTACATAGGTTTCTCAAATGTAATAAGTCCTCTAGGTTGTTTGATCATAAATAGAGAGTCCTGGCATGGTACGCGGTTTGTTCAGACATAATCAGTCCTAGAAGGTTTTCCAAATAGAACAGATCCTAGACGTAGGTTGTTCGAATTTAATAATTCATTGTGGTTGACATGAATGGAAAAGATCCTAGCATGGTGTGTAGGTTGTTTGGTCGTAATCAATCCTTCTGTATGTGGGTTCCCATGTTGGGGATGATGAGGTCACAAGGAACTTGGTGTGCACCTGGGCAGTTCTCCTATGTTGGTAGAATGTAGGTTGACTGTAGAGATATGTAATGCACTTAGTGTGCTCCTATAACTTGAATAGTGGTAGATGCAAGTTATATCCTGACATGTTCCTTTGTTTGTAGAATGAAGGTGGTTTGTATCTGGGTTGTGCTTTGTTTGTTTGTTGTTTTTATTTTTTTGCAGGACAAATAGATGATGTGGATACAACAAGATGACGGTAGGAGATGCAAATTATTTATGTAGCAATGTAAATAATGTCCTAGGTTGTAACTATGCGATGGATTGCTCATATATATGATGAATACATGGATCAGGACTAGGCCTACACCCAACATGAAAAAGGGCTGGCTTTGTAGAAGCTTTTGATGACAGATAGTACCACTCGATGATCGACTAGAAGATGACTATGGAATTAGATATGATGATGACTCTATGATGATGGATAGACTAGATGTGTTGATAAATTTGGAGAGAGAGAATATATTCTTAGTTAAGAGGGAGTGTTGATGTATTTATAACTTTAGAAGCTATTCATATGTATATTATCATTGTATTTTGTTGCACCCCATCAGAGATGTGTTTCCCTCCTTTCAGGATGCCATTATTATGTATGGACCTTGAGGTACAACCCTTGTTGTAATTCAGCACAATAGTTCCCAATGTAACATCAAGTAATGTATTTTTGGAGTCTTCCTAGGATATGTTATCCCTATTAGGGTAATAGTTTGTTCCCACTCATGTAATAGGTTAGTTAATTCAAAGGTATAAATAGGGAGACACCCTCCCTGATTTATACACACACTCACTCACTCAAGTTTGCATGAGGATAGAGAGAGATAAGGAGGAGAGATAGATAGTTGCAGAAGACTTCTCCTTATTGGGTTTGATCATATTGTGATACAGTCTTTGTGAGGGAACTATTATGAGGAAGTTTGCGGGGTTTTCTCCTTTATGGTTTCCCCAATGAAAACATTTATGTCTTGTGTATTTTCTCTATCTTATGTATCTTGTTGTACTTGTTATTCATTCAGATAAAGATCCTAATCAATCTAATTATATTAGAAAAACTAACGCAAGTATACTACTAGCTTGCATGTGATAGGTAAGTAGCCTATGGTGTTGTACAACATTCCATTGCTACTTATCTATAATGAAACCTCTTCGCTATCATATTGGGAGTAGTGCACACTTGTAATAATGTTCTAGTAGAGATGGAAGGCATATAGAAAGTTACCATATGTATAAGGGGTATGAACAAATGTTTCACGGACTAATATAGTTGCATGACTATGTGACATATACATAAGAATTTGTTGTTATCAAAAATATGTTTTGGAAATTAAGAAATGTTCTAATCATGAAACTAATATTGACTTGTAGGAAATATCGCATACAATAACCTACAAGAAAAGAAGGATAAGACTTGTTCCAAAGAGCAAGTGACGATGGTTCAGCTAGAATATTCATTCCAACAAAATGAAGAATAAACTGAAGCTCACAGGGACAAACACACCATGATGGAAGAAACATATTTAGAAGAATCATGATATAACTAAGACACACGGAGCATTAGATCCGCATCGAGAGATGTAGAAAATATTGGGCATAAAGTGTCATCCAAGATGAAGAAAAGTATGATGTGACTTCCAAAGAAAGTAATATTCCCCGAACACACTCCAGTTATGTAACACTGTTGAGTGACATCATTGATGCAAAACCTTCAAACTATGAAGAAGCAATAAAGAAGAAACAATGGAAGGACATCATGGTCAAGGAGTATCAATCGATCATGAAGAATGATGTCTAGGATGTGTTTCTAATACCTAAATGGAACTTTGTAGTATCCTTCATGTGGATATACAAGGTCAAGAATGTAGAATATGGAAGCATCAAGAAGTAGAAACTAAGGTTCATGGTTTCTCTCATAAATAGGTAGTAGATTATGGAAAGACATACTCCATTGACCAGACAAACTTCTCCAATGAAGTAGAAGTGCATATCAAGCATAGAACCACATGTGCATAGAATTATTTGTACAATATTAGAAGGAACCCAGGGGATAACACATAGATTTGCATGATGAGATTGAAGATCACCTAGAGTGATGGAGATGTCAACCTTTGATACAAGTTTAAAGATATAATTCTACAAAGGACGAGAAGCTCATAGATGGGTGCAAGAGGAACTTTCAGCAAAGTTCAAGATAGAGGATCTTGGTATCCAGTGACCTTGAGAGATGGCATGGATGGATACATAGAAGATCAGTAGCAGAGCAGGATACCTGTCACTCCACTACAGAATGTTCTGATACATAGAGTACAAAATGTAGAGGGAGGATGGTGCTTCGCTTTAGATGGAGTGACTATATAATATCTCAATGTTCAAAAATCCAAGACATGATACAGTAGGATGGAACACTTCCCGATGATCATAGTCTTTATCAAGAGTAAAGCAGATTCAAACCTTTACTATGAGGTTGAAGAAGAAAGACCAATGATACTCCTACTATATGTTGATGACTTATTTCTTACAAGTGGAATGAACTCATTGCAGATGCAAAGATGAGGCTTTCCATTGAGTTCAAGATGAAATACCTAGGGATGATACATTACTTCTTAGGCATGGAGGTATAGAATAATGAGGAAGGGATATTCATTGGTCAAGGAAATTATATCGTAGATATTCTGAAGAGATTCAGAATGCTAGACTGCAAGGAGATGGACACACCTATGGCATCGAACTTCAAGCTACTGTGTGATGCTTCATCATAGTTAGCTGATGCCATGATGTATCGTTAGATAATTGCTTCATCGATGTACCTGACGAGCATGAAAGAATACATATGATTTTCTATGAACACCTTATGCCAGTTCTTGATGGATCCAAGACATGTTCACCTAATTGCCACAAATCATGTATTGAGGTACCTGAAGGGTACAGTTGACTATGGGCCCAAGTATGAAGTGAATAAAAATATTAACCTATGTGGTTATGTTGATGTGTATTGGGAAGGCAGTTCCATGTATAGGAAGATCACTTCATGATTCTACTTTAGTTTGGAATCCAACATGATCTCCTAGTTTAGCACGAAGTAGTCATGTGTGGAACTAATTACATATGAAGTAGAGTATATTGTAGCCTATTCGGTTAGTTGTGAGGTAGTATGGCTTCAAAATCTACTTTCTGGTTTGTTTAATATTGAGTTAGAGGTGAATTGCATCTTTTATGAAAACTAGAGTTGTGTGAAGTTATCAAAGAACCCAGTGTTCCATGACAAGTCGATGCACATTGATATCGAGTATCACTATATTTGATATATGATGTAGAGGGGACAAATGAATCTCTGTTACATGGTGACAGATGAGAATATAGCTGATTTTTTTACCAAACCATTAGCTAGAGTGAATTTTGAGTACTTCAGAGAGAGACTTGGTGTCATCCATATTGAGATCCCTAGGAAGAGGGAGTGATGAGCTTTTGCATGGTGGTAGACGCAAGTTGTTCGTAGACTTAATCATTCATTGTATTCTCCCATGCTAGAGATGATGAGAAAATGGAAGATGCATATGCACTAGAGAGAGATCTTGCATGGTAGGAGACGCATTTTTTCCCTGGACGTAATCAACCCTAGCGTGCTCCCATGATGGAGATTGTTCTCGCATGGTGGTAGACATAGATAGTACCTAGACATAATCACTCCTACCATGTTGCCATGATGGAGATGGTTCTTTCATGATGGTATACGTAGGTTTTACCTAGATGTAATAATTATTGGCATGCTCCCATTATGGAGAAGATGAGATGTCCACCAGTCACAAGACACTTGGTGTGCACCTAGGAGATTCTTGTGTAGTGGTAGACTTAGTTTTTCCTTGAGAAGTAATAAGTCCTGGCATGCTCCTATGCTAGTAGAATGCAGGATGATTGTGGAGAGACACAATTCACTTAGTGTGATCCTAGGTGATTCTTGCATAGTGGTAGATGCAGGTGTTGGGTCGCAGAAATGTCCCTTTTTCATCCACTTTATCTTTCGCTATTCCTCACATTTCATCGTCCCATTAACCTTTTATCATACCATTTCCATACATATCTGTGGGTTTTACATTATTATTTTCCACTTTATTCATTTTAGTATTAAAAGTGAATTTATGATTAAATATTAGAAAATATACATGTTTTTCATATATATCTCAATTATGTGTGAGCTTTGTAATGTGTAGGAATATGTAAATGATTAATTCAAAGAGACTTCTCGAATATCTCTTACACCATTCCAAAGGAGATAGTTATTCAAGCCTATTCTTAAGGAGAATATCATGGAAGATTTGGTTGGCATATCTTATCTAGGATTCATGAGGATTTGAAGGAACCATATCTTGTAATAAGAGGAAAGTGGTTGAGATTAGTTGAGAGAATAGTGGATCTGTTCTTATCTTTTTCTTAAGGCCTCTCATGTATAAAGGAGAGTGCTCCCTCTCCATTCCATTAAGTTGTAATTAAGTTAGATTAAGCTTGTAGGAGGGTTGTAATAAAAGTGGATTGGATTGGATTTTGTACTTGTTAGATTAGTCTTTGATTTGAGATTCTTAATGTGATTCAAGCTTTCATTATCATGCTTCCATGTTTGTCATTTGATTATTGATTTGTGGATGTGAGCTCACATATGTCATTGTTGTTAACTCTTCACATGTTGTATTTCTCTTACGCAATTTCATGTTTTCCTAGTTAGTGTTTCAATGCTTTCCTAGATTAATTTGATTTTAGCAAATTAGATTAAGTTAGATTAGATCTACTTCAGTCCTACACAAACAGTGCATGTGCTTCGTCAGTTTATGTACCCCGGGTTGACAAGTAAATAGTTGGGCAACTGTACTGCAACGTAATTATTACGACATATATTTCGCCTAACATTTTTGGCGCCATTGCCGGGGAAGCACAAGGGATTGAGGTATTAATTTATTTTTCATGCAAGTGTGATTATTCGTGCTCCTAACTCTAAGGTGACATATGGGTAAGGGCATGAAGGGTGTGTTTCAATTTCTGCAAATTAGCGTAGATTTCAATTTCTGCAATTTAGAGTAAATTTCAATTTCTGCAAATTAGTGTAAATTTCAATTTCTGCAAGTGTGTTTCAATTTCTGCAATTTAGCGTAAATTTCAATTTTAGCAAGCATGTTTTTGCAATTTCAATTTCTGCAACTGTGAAGAGGTTTTCATGTGTTTTAACAAGAGTGTTTTATTTTCAGCAAGTGTGATTTTTAGTTTTCAGATTTTGATTTGGATGATGTAAGAACCCTTTTTCAATATGATTTAACTATGAGTGTCAACTTGGAACAACTCGCTCACATCCTTGCAAAAATTGGAGTCTCTTCTTCTCTAGAAGAGTAGATCCTGACAGCAGTCGAAAGTTTAAATACTCCTTCAGAAACGAATGAGGAATCAGCATCTGAAGACTCCCACATATTTGATGATGAACAATCATTCGAACAAGAGATTGAGGAAGATGACAAGGAGCTGCAGCATGATCTAAGTGAGGGAAAATACGCTTACGAAAGCCATATCGAAAGATGGTTCGAGGTAAGTACGCAATTAGATCAATTTATTTTTTCTTTTTATTTAGTTAGTTTGCCGTTACAGCAAGAAGATTCACTCATTCTTCTAAATTTTCATTTGAAAAATTACCATTGAACATGTTACTGTTACTTTTACGTGCATGGCTCCATTGGAAGTTTGACTACACGTAGCATATTTCTAACTCCTAATTAGCATAGAGTAGGTAGGTCTTCATTTTCAGTTTCTACTTTCATTTTCATATTTTCTTTAGTGTTGAATAAGTATGCTCTCCTCCGCGCTTCGTGCGATCGCGAGGATCAGAAAGTAGGATGCCTTTAAATTTTTCAGGAATGAATAAATTACTGTTTTGCAAACATGCCTAGTTGATTTCGTCTTTAATTTGCAAAATAGTTTAACTCCATTTGCAAAATGAAACAAATTAGGAATAAAAATGTGTTGCTGGAACAGCTGTTGTAAGAGCAGCACTGTCACATTCTTCTTGGTTTTTTTAATCTGTCAATTTAAAAATAAATAAATAAATAAATAAAAAATAAGATTTTACGCATAGACATTTTGTGCGTCCCTCCTCCGATATGCAAAACAATAAAACACTAGTTTCTTTAGGATGTACAATAAAAACAAAATGAAAATTTAAATAAAAATAAATAAAAATAAAAAAATGGTCTGCACAAACGAATGCTGGAACTATGTGGTTGGTTGAATTCCATTTAATTGTGCAAAAAAGTGTTTCCTGTTGCAATAGTTTCTGGTTTAAGTTTCCATAACACCCCTTGAATTATAACCTGCAACACACATGAAAAATGAAACATTCATTCTTTGAAAATTCTAGGTTGTAACTGTCACTCCATGCTGCAACTATATGGCTGAAACTGTGTGAAGCTTGCTGGCCAAACCATTTCTGTAATCTGTTGTATCAGCACACTTCATCCACCTGCTCAAACATCCTTTGAATTTGAATAAAGCCCAGCAATTAATAAACCTGCAAATCAAAACAATTTTTCCCATGCCGCCTTGCAAAATTCTCATTGGTTTGCAGGAAAAATGCAAAAATTGAAATAGGGATATCTCAC
>LPNX010351431.1:7226-22580 GCA_001517045.1 Pseudotsuga menziesii
GTCGTGTAAGAACCCACACACAAAATATATGAGACGTAGTAACTCACTAACATACTTAACTCTCAATGATTTCACTTTAACTATCCCCTCATCGAATTCCCTCGTGTGCCTGACTTTTCAGTTTGCAGCAATCACAAGGCTGTGTCACTTGGAATAGAATGTAATGAGACTCTTGCTTAATCCAATGGTATTTATGAGATTTCCTAGGGCTCTATCACTTGGAATAGAATGTAATGAGACTCTTGCTTAATCCAATGGTATTTATGAGATTTCCTAGGAATTTGGGTCAGTTTTGCAATTAAATGAGCCACCTGCTTAGTTCCTCCTCTCATGGAACATGACCACAATTTTAGGTATTTTGCTATATGCAACAACTAGAAAGTGAAATGCTAGTGCTCGCACTTGTCATTTATCCTCATGCAACTGCGCATTCCTCCTAGTGGGCGAGTGAACACTCTTCAATAGTTTACTTTGGATAGGTTTCTCTTAATTTAATTATTTAAATAAATAAAATATTCAATTACAACCATTCTTGACCTACTTGGCCATAAAAACTTTACAAGAAATTTTAGCATAATGTTTTCTCAAATAAATAGAACTATTTACATTTTTAGTTCTAGGTGGGTTACAATGCGAGCATTCAAACATTGATTCATGTGTTGAGTATTTTCCTTAATGAATGTGCAAGATGTGGTTTATAACAAAGGAGGATTTGAATCATCCTATGTAGCCACATATCATATAAACTTGAATTTAAGAATAGAGATGGTTATTTTAATTTAATACATTGAGATGTGATTGTTATCTCCTAGTAGAACTTTTTATTTTCATGAACACAAGCCAATTATGAGCCTATCTTTAACTTTCAATACGAGGAAAATTAGCACTAGACGTGCTCCAAAATTATAACCTTTCTTACTAATTGAAAGTTAAGAAAGGGAACCCCCCCATGAATTGGAGAGCCTAAAGTGTAGAAGAGGATTGTTGACGTGATAGTGGCATCCCTCTCTATTATGCATGGTATAGAATTATTATTTGCACTTTAAATTTCACATGATAGTTTGTACAACAACATATTTTTAAATATATTTTTTCTTGGAATGTGTCTTTCGGATACATCATAATAATTTAACAAGCATACACTATTCGAACTAATGTAAGGTGGTCCATCATAAGAAATTGAGAGATAGGGATATTTTTTTTATGTTGAGGAGAAGGATAAATAAGGGAAAGCTAAAATCAGAGCCTAGCAAAAAATAGCCACACAAATGAGGCTATGAAGGACCACACAAAATTAAAGTAGAAAAATAAAACAAAATAAAAATTAAAGAAGAAGAAAATTGAACCACTTAAGGAGAAAGATAAAATAAGGGAAAAAAATACATATTTGGCCAGAAAAACTTTACGATAACTTTTAGCATAATGTTTTCTAAAATAAATAGAATTTTTTTTTTTTTAGTTCTAGGTGGGTTACAATGCGAACACATTGATTCACGTGTTGAGTATTTTCCTTCATGAATGTGCAAGATGTGGTTTATAACAAAGGAGGATTTGAATTATCCTATGTAGCCACATATCATTTAAACTTGAATTTAAGAATATAGATGGTTATCTTAATTTAATACATTGAGATGTGATTGTTATCTCCTAGTAGAACGATTTATCTTCATGAACACAAGACAGTTATGAGCTTATCTTTAACTTTCAATCAGATGAAAATTAGCAGTAGACGTGCTGCAAAATTCTAACCTTTCTTATTGATTGAAAGTTAAGAAAGGGAACCCCCCCATGAATTGGAGAGCCTATAGTGTAGAAGAGGGTTGTTGATGTGGTAGTGGTATCCCTCTCTATTATTCATGGTCTAGAATTATTATTTGCACTTTAAATTTCACATGATAGTTTGTACAACAACATAATTTTTAAATATATTTTTTCTTGGAATGTGTGTGTAAACTACCTCAATTTTTTTTTTCTTTATTCAAGGTATATATCCAATTTATGTTTTCCTTAGAACTTCAAGATATAGTTCAATCTTTTCATAAGAAATGGTAAAATTAGTCTTTTCATTTATCCTTTTTCGAAGCTACTACATGTTTTAATTTGGCAAGAAACTATGTAGATCAATACCTAATTGTTGCAAGTTGGATTCGGTAAAAAGTTTCCTTTGATAGTTTTTCTTGCGGGTTCCATTGATGACAGATTGCACCACATGGCTAATAAAATTACTTACTAAGCTTCGACTAACCATCCATTTTCTGTGACAGGTGCACTAAGGTATCGGAAGAGGTGTTCCTAAGTAAAGATATCCCTACTCCGTATCAGAAGGCTTGGCACAATATACTTCTTTGAAATTTTAAGCACCAAGCCCAAGATCATGACGAGAGCTTTCATGTCACCATAATATAATAACAAGGTCCACAATCAAACAAAGTAAGGTCCAACATTAAAGTCCAAGCACTAAGCTCACGCAAGGAGGATTATAACGCATTCGACTTTAAGGAATCAAGGGTTTATCCTAAGTTTTTAAGTGGTCGACTTCCCTCCAAAGGGGAAACTGTATGTCTCGGCTTAATCAAAGGTTTTTCCAATGAAAAAATATATAGCTTAAGATGGTTAATTCAAGGTTCAACAAAAAATTCCACACTGTTCATGATCTCGCTGCCATATGCCACTGGGATGACTTACCGGGGTTTCACGTAAGGGTTAAGAGGTCCATGATGGGGTGTCGAGTGTGTCCAGAGTTGACCTTGCAGTTGTCACCCCCTAATGATTTCGTGGCAGGCATAAGGTATGATGGCCCCTATGATCACATGGATCACGATGAGTTGTCGACCACTAGCAACTGCCGCTATACGCTTGTCATTAGTATGTTCTTTAAGGTTACTGTACTTGCGGCCTTTAGGAGAGAAAAGAGACTTCTCGAAAGCTCCAATAGCTTAGTGGCATACTCAGGGTTTGGTGTTTGGTGCTGGGATTCATATAAGGGTTTTGAGGAGGTATTAGTGCTGGTGAACCACCACTGCCCTGCCTACCATAGGACTGAATCGGGACCTATCGTGCTGGTGATCAATGCTCGGACCATTTCGGCATAGGTAAATAATTTTTCTCTGATTCTTATCCATTTCTTTGTTTTAGTCATGATTTTTAACCACTACTGAACATAACCCTTGCCTTTGGTTGCAGGTACCAAGTGCGGGATCGGTTGGATGGATGCATGTAGAAAACAAGGCGTTTTTACTGGTAAGTGGTTTTATTGACCTTGGGGTAAAATCTGTTGGCTATGGGCTTTCCAAACAAAACAAGGGGGGATATTCATAGACTATGTCGGTAAGGGGATCAGAGGGTTCCAAAGTTTTGAAACTATCAGTGTTGATGGGTCTTTCAAGAGAGTAAGGCACTGAAGCCATGGCGTGGAAGACTCACAGTCGTAAGCGATTTATGGTATTTTTAGTTTCTCTGTGTAAATATATATATTAAGTTCGGACTGTCAGTCCTCTTAAGGCTGTAATGCACTTCTTTTTGTATTAAAAGGCTTTAAGCTAAGAAACTGTGGCTCTGCTAAGTTCCTGAACTTTTTTAACGTCGTTATGTAAGAATGGACTGTCTATAAATTTTTCTTCTATTTTTAATAGCTTTTATGTTGTCGCTCTTTTGTGGAACAATGACCCATCTTTGTATTTCTATTTTTTATTGGTTTACTGTAATTTTTAAAAGGTAATGTCGGTTTGCGTTAAAAGTCTCATTGTTGAAGGTTTTAACTGGGAACCCTTAATATTCTGAGTAACAGGTACTAAAGAAGAGGTCATACCCCAGCCTTACCTTGCCTCGACCTTACGATGCCCACGCCATCCATCGGACCTTCCACTCAGCTTGACAGGGTGGTTGCTAGACTCACCTTGAGGCTTGGTTGAAGACCCAGTCAAGTGGTTCCTGTCGAAAACCCTAGTTTGACAGTGCTTAAGGTTTTTAAAAAAATAAAAACATTTGTCCCTACGCTTTTCCAGCTCTGTCAAAGTGAGTGAGGTGAGGGGATTCGTGCCATAAGGGCTTCATCAATTCCTTAAGGAACATCAATAGGATTTCCTCCCCGAAGCCCAATATTCTTTGGTTGACACTTCCTCAAGCATAGAGGATTAGGGTTCTAGTTTGGTGTTATAGGTGTGGTCGGTGAGAAAGCAATTGTGTGGGACATGCAGCTTAGGGTTTTTGGCTCTTAGTTTACAACTAACTCCCAATCCATTTCCCCATAAAACTGAGTAGTAAAAATCTGAGAGGAAGGGGGCATGATGATATCATTGTATTTTGGTCTCAGTCGTAACCCTTCCAACGGATAAAATTCGACCAAGAGTTAGATGCATGGCTTGGTTGCTCCGGAACCGCGTCTGGTAACGTCAAGGGTTGGGATCCTTTAACAAGCATTTCGTAGGCTGATCTATGTGTGGTATATCCAAAGAAAACAAAAACAATATCTTGGAATGTAAAATCACCATTACAATTGGAATCTATTCTACTACCTGTATACGCATGAACCGAAATTAAAATCTACCAAATAAATTTTATTCGCAGCATATCCAAGATATTTCACACTTAACAACAACTTAAATCTGAGATAATACAATACACATTTGAGTATATAGAAAAAAATCATCAAACTCATACTCAAAACCTGTAGATCAGCTGCATCGACTATAGTGGAAGCAACCACGTTCCACCCAACTGTAGACTAGGATCAGCTGCTTTTCCTTCTAGTCACCCCCGAGCCAAATCTCCCAAGAGACAACAGGGACCCCTAACTTTGGATTCAAATCTTAGAATATCCATAGGCAATCATGCCCAATAGCAGGAACTCTCTCAACAGAGTCCTAATCCCTAGCATACTCAGCAGCGTCCTCCCTACACCTTATGCTATTTTTGTCTCTTTTTCCTTGGATCCTCTTTTCTTTTTTCCTAGGTCTTTCCCCATTATCCCTCTCCCCTTCCCCACCAGAATTCCCAGGGATTAATGGTATCCCCTAATTTTCAGGGATGTGTCTGTGCTGATTCTGCACACCTGACACTTATTTTTTCAGTCCCTGAAGTTAGCTAGTCCCTGTTCCTTACTGTCTCCCGCAAGTTTCCTCTTTTAACCTCGCTGCTTCCACCATATTCGCTGCATCATTAATTTTTATTATTCATTGTCATTAACCCCAAGGGTAATTGTTACATCAGTCCTCCCCAGACTCTTTGGCTGAGTCATCAACAGCCATAATTCCTTATACATAGACAATCAGCAAATAATAATAATAATAATAATAAATAAAACATAGTATGGGGGCATTACATCCACACCCCCTTATTTTAAACATTGTCCTCAGTGTTCATTTTCTCCCATTGGTTCGCTAAACAAGCTAGGGTACTTCATTCGCATCTCATCCTCTAGCTCCCAAGTTTCCTCCTCGGGTCTAAAGTGCTTCCATTGCACTTTTACCAAAGTGATGACTCAGTTCTTAAGTACTATTTCTTTCTTGTCCAGAATGCATGCAGGTTCCACCTGGAACTCTCCTTTGGGTTCCACCTGTACCACATTCCAATCGATAATGTGAGCTAAGTCATACACATATTTTTTTAACAACGAAACATGAAAAACGTTATGAATATTTAAATGAACAGGCAGGGCCAGCTTGTAAGCTACAGGCCCGATTCTCTCTAGGACTTGGAAAGGTCAACAAAATCTTGAAGCTAGTTTCTTGCATCTCCCTCGCTTGAGGGAACTCTTCTTAGGTTTGAACCGTAGGTACACGTGGTCGCCAACTCAAAACTCGTTGTGCTTTCTTTTTAAATCAACATAACACTTTTGTCGATCTTGAGCCACTTTTAGATTCTTCTGCACTTCACGAACTGTTTTCTCCATCAACTGTAACAGCTCAGGTCCAATTAGTACACGATCCACAGGATTATCCCAACTGACAAGGTTATTGTACTTTTTTCCTGTATAGTATCTCAAACAGACTCATTTTCGTTGAGGCATGATAACCGTTATTATAAGCGAACTACACCAGGTGCAAATAGTTTTCCCACTTAGTGGTCTTTTCATAACATACATCCTTAACATGTTTTCAATGGTCTGGTTGGTATGTTATGTTTTCCCATCCATTTTCGGATGATAACTGGTGCTAAAGTTAATTCTGGTTTCTAAACCTGCAAATAGAGATTTCCAAAAATTTGATGTAAATTTCACATCCTTGTCAGACATTACAATTTTTGGTACACCATGTAGTCGGAATATCTCTTTTAGAAATATTTCTGCAATATGAGCCACCTTATGTGTTGATTTTACCAGAATAAACTGAGCAAATTTGCTTAACTTGTCCGCTACCACCATGATAGACTCATGTTGTTTCTATTTTTTTGGTAAACCAGTGATGAAATCCGAAGATATGATCTCCCATTTCCACTGGGGTATTGGTAGAGGCTGTAACAAACTAGCCGGATGCCCATGTTCTGTCTTAACTTGATGGAATTCTATTCATTTGGACAAATATTCAATTACATCATATTTTAAATGGGGCCAAAAGAACTGCTTCCTCAAAGCAGTTACCATCTTTTGGTACCCTGGATGACCTACAAACTGAGGTCTGTGCGTCTATTTAAAATAAACAGCTTGATGTCCAAAACATTAGGTATCTACAACCTATCCTTAAACCAAATAAAGCCTTTTTTGTCAACCTTAAAAGCTACTCCGTCCAGATTTATCTCGTTATTTTGTATTTTACTGCATAGTTTATTATAGTTAGCGTCATGAGTGCTTGGTGCCTTGACCGTGTCCAAGAAGTCACTCTTGGGTTGGCTCATAATTATCTCACTAATACCGTGAGTCCTTTGACTCAATGCGTCTACAACCTTGCTTTCCTTACCTTTTATATGCCTCACCTCAAATTCGCACTCACTGAGGAAGGCCAACCATCTTGATTGTCAAGCGTTTAGACTAGACTACATAAATAAATTTTTCACACAAGTGTTATCAGTCAGTAACAGAAATTTCTTTCCCAGTAAGTAGTTCCACCACATTTTTAAGGTGTGTACCACAGCTGCCAGTTCCAAGTCATGGACTACATAGTTATATTCATGGTCTTTCAACTTGCGTGACTCATAACAGACCATGTGTCCTTCTTGGGATAAAACCCCTCCCACTCCTTCTAAACTGGCATCGGTATAGACCGTGTATTTTTAAGGGGGTCGACTACCTTTAGGACAGGGGCCCTGGTTAGCAACTCTTTAAGTTTGTCGAAGCTTTCTTCACATCTTGATGACCAAGAAAACTTTACCTCCTTCTTTTGTAAGGAGGTAATGGGGTACGCAATTTTGGAAAATCCCTAAATAAATCTTCTTTAGTATCCAGTGAGTCCCATAAATGACCGAATGTCAGCCACGTCCTTGGGAGCTGGCCAATCATATATGGCTTGTACTTTCTTGGGATCTACCACAATCCCCTCCTTGGATATAACATGTCCCAAGTACTAAATTTTAGTCTTAAAAAATTCACACTTTTCCAACTTGGCATACAGTTGGTGTTCCCTTAAGGTTTGCAACATTGTCATTAAATGATGTTGATGTTCTTCTTGGGTTTTTGAGTAAATCAGGATATCATCGATGAATATTAGTACAAACTGATGTAGATATTTGTTAAAAATGCCATTCATTAGCCACATAAATGTGGCAGGGGAATTAGTTAAGCCAAAAGGGATTACTACGAATTCGTAGTGTCCATAGTGGGTTCTGAAGGCGGTTTTGTTTACGTCCTCACTTTTTACTTGAATCTGGTGATAGCCAGATCATAAGTCCAGCTTGGAAAAGACTCTCACCCCCCTACCTGATCGAACAGGTCATTAATTCTAGGTAGGGGATACTTATTCTTTATGGTTACTTTCTTTAGATGTCGGTAATCGATACGAAGTCTTAAGGTCTTGTCCTTCTTTTTAACGAACAATACCGGTACACCTCAGGGAGACACACTAGGCTTGATATATCCTTTTTCTAATAGTTCCTGCAATTGAATTTTCAGTTCAGTTAATTCTAGAATGCTCATCCGATAAGGAACCTTTGACACCAGTGCAGATCCGGATAGTAGCTCAATGGATAAGTGGATCTCCCGTTGAGGGGGTCGGCCTGGTATCTCCTCAGGAAACACATCAGGGAACTCCTCCAGGACTGGGTGTTGTTTTAGAGTGGTCTAGTTTTCATTTAGGAGAAAGTCAGCAACCCTAACTGCAAAGAGTTTACAGCCCTTTCTCAGGCATTTCTTTAGTTGCATAGCAGAAATTTTTCTTACTGAGATAGGTTTGGGAAACCCCCTTACCGTCCGAAGGACTTGGTCTTCAGCAATGTAAGTAAAGGTCTTTGAAAAATATTTAAGCACTACTTTATTCCTCTCTAACGAGTCCATGCCAATTATCATGTCATACGATCCCAAAGGCAAAACATTTAGGTTGATCTTGGTTTTATGATCCTGCAACTGAACTTCACAGTCAATAATGAAATTTGTTACCTTTCTTTTTTCCGCTTGTGGCCAATTGGACCAGCCATGGTTTTTCATGCTTTACCCTAGTTAGTTGGCAGAGCTCCACCGTCCTTGGAGAAATGTAGCTCAACGTAGCTCCTGGATCAATTAATACAGATATAGCATGGTTTGAAACAATACCTTCGATCTCCACTATAGTAGATTGATGGTCAACTTCCTGATCCTCTAAGGCCGCATTTATGTTGTGGAAATTCCTGCCAATTTCCCCAACTGTTGATGCTTCTTAAATGTTGTGCAAGGTGACCTTATTTTCCCCATTTATGCATGGGAAATGTATCTTCAAATGGGGTTCCCCACATTCCCAGCAGGTCATAGGTTCTCTGGGAGCCCGGTCAGCCCCTTTTACTCCCAGAATGGCTAGCTTTACATATCTTGGTGGGGGCGGTCCATTTTTATTATAAGGGCCTCCTTGGGAATTCCTCAGGGTGTTCCTGTATCGTGGTGGTATGAATCCCTTCCTTTGTTGACTGAACCTCTCTAGTCTCCTATATCTCCATGTTCTCGATGGGTCGTTCCAGTCTTTGTACTACTCATAACACAGCCTGGATTTCCTTAGCACCTCATCCAGAGTCTTTGGGTTGTCAAATTTGATTCTGTCCTTGTAATCCTGCGACAAACAACATAGGAATCTTTGCACCTTCACCTTTTCTTCTTTGATATAGGGTACAAACCTCAACAGGTCTAAGAACTTGTTAATGAGCTCTTCCATGGTCATCGAGCTGAGTCTTAACTCATAGAATTCCTTGGTTTTCCTTTCGTAGTAATTCCCGGGTAGGTACTATTTTTTAAATAGTCTTTTGAACTCTGCCCGCTCCAAATTCTTCTCCTTGAGTCCTTGCGAGATATTAATGTCCTGCCACAAGATACTAGCTTTTCCTTTAAGATTATAAATTGTCATTCAGACTTTCATGTTACTTGAATAGTTGTAGATCTAGAAATATTTCTTGACGTCCAACAACCATGCCTCTGCTTCTTCCCCTATCTTAGATTCCCCATCGAAACTAGTGGGTTTGATCATCTTGAATTCACCTTCGAGGTGATCGACCTTTCTCTTTCCGCTAGTCTTGACCTGATTTTTAGAGTTCTGGGTCTTGTTAGAGGAACTACTCTTTCTTTCTGCACTTTCCTCCCTTTTAGGACCCTTTCTCGTCTCGGTTCGAGGCTCCTTACCGTTGTTTTTCTCATGCAGAATTTGTAGCAGGATTTCATTGATCTCCTGTTGCTTTTCCTGTACTTTCTTTAACTGTTTGTTATTTGCCTTATAGCTTTGTATTTCCATGATTAGGTGCCTCGTTGTTTCTAGTACTTGACTGGCTTTAGAATGTTCCAATGCCAGTTGTGTGGTCAGTGGTACCTGTTCCCGGTTTTTAGTTTGGTACTCTTTATCCACTGGAGAGGCCATGATAATTCTTGCAGTTTATCAAAACAACCTGTAGATTCACAAGTAAGAAACACAACATGCTGATAAAATGTTACAGTGCTATCAAACTGTAGATATATATATTTCTGCAATTAAATAGGAAACAAAATGCACCCAACAAGCTACAGGGCCGAATCTTGCGCTCGGATACCATATGTAAACTACCTCAATTTTTTTTTTCTTCATTCAAGGTATATATCCAATTTATGTTTTCCTTAGAACTTCAAGATACAATTCAATCTTTGCATAAGAAACGGTAAAATTAGTCTTTTCATTTATCCTTTTTCGAAGCTACTACTTGTTTTAATTTGGCAAGCAACTATGTAGTTCAGTACCTAAGTGTTGCAAGTTGGATTCGGTAAAAAGTTTCCTTTGATAGTTTTGCTTGCGGGTTCCATTGATGACAGATTGGACCACATTGTTGATAAAATTACTTACCAAGCTTCGGCTAACCAACCATTTTCTGTGACAGGTGGACTAAGGTATCGGAAGAGGCATTCCTAAGTAAAGATATCCCTACACCCTATCAAAAGGCTTGGAACAATATACTTCTTTGAAATTTTAAGGGCCAAGCCCAAGATCACACCGAGAGCTTTCATGTCACCATAATATACTAACGAGGTCCACAATCAAACAAATCAAGGTCCAACATTAAAGTCCAAGCACCAAGCTCATGCAAGGAGGAGCATAACGCATTCGACTTTAAGGAATCAAGGGTTTATCCTATGTTTTTAAGTGGCCGAGCTCCCTTTGAGGGGGAAACTGTATGTCTCGAATTAATCCAAGGTTTTTGCAATGAAAAAATATATAGCTTAAGATGGTTATTGCAAGGTTCAACAGAAAATTCTCCACTGTTCATGATCCTGCTGCCAAATGCCACTGGGATGAGTTACCGGGGCTCCACGTAAGGGTTTAAAGATCCATGATGGGGTGTCTAGTGTGTCTAGAGTTGACCTCGCAGCTGTCACCTACTAATGATTTCACAACAGGCATAAGTTACGACAGTCCCTATGATCACATGGATCATGATGAGTTATCGACCACTCGGAACTACCATTGTACGTTCGTCATTATTATTTTCTTTAAATTTACTATGCTTGCATCCTTTGGGAGAGAAAAGAGACTTCTCGAAAGCACCAATAGCTCAGTGGCATACTCGGGGTTTGGTGTTTGTTGTCGGGATTCATACGAGGGTTTGGAGGAGGTATCAGTGCTAGAGAACCGCCACTACCCTGCCTGTCATAGGACTGAATTGGGCCCTACCGTGATGGTGATTAATGCCCGAACCATTTTGCCATAGGTAAATAAGTTTTCTTTGATGCTTAGCCATTTCATTGTTTTAGTCACGATTTTTAACCACTACTGAATGTAACCCTCGTCTTTGGTTGCAGGTACCAAGTGCGGGATCGGTTGGAAGGATGCGTGTAAAGAAGGCATTTTTACTGGTAAGTGGTTTTATCGACCTTGGGGTAAAATCTGTTGGGTGTGGGATTGCAAAAAAAAAGGAGGGGGGATCTTCGTAGACTCCGTCTGTAAGGGGATCAAAGGGTTCTGATGTTTTGAAACTATTAGTGTTGATGGGTCATTCAAACAGGAACCCTTAAGAGTCTAAGTAACAGGTACTAAAGAAGAGCTTGTACCCCAGCCTTACCTTCCCTGAGGCTTGGTCAAAGACCCAGTCAAGTGGTTTCTATCGAAAACCCTCATTTGACAGTGGTTAAGGTTTTTAAAAAAATAAAAACATTTGTCCCTACGCTTTTCCAGCTCTGTCGAAGTGAGCGAGGTGAGGGGATTCATGCCATAAGGGCTTCATTGATTACTTAACGAACATCAATAGGATTTCCTCCCTGAATCCCAATCTTCTCCGACCGACACTTCCTCCAGGGTAGAGGATTAGGGTTCTAGTTTTGTGTTACAGGCATGGCCGATGAGCAAGCAATTGTATGGGCCATGTAGCTTATGGTTTTTGGCTCCTAGTTTGCCACTAACTCCCAATCCATTTCCCCATAAAACTGAGCACTAAATGTCTGAGAGGAAGGGGTCATTATGATATCGTTGTCCTTTGGTCTCAGTTGTAACCCTTCCGATGGATAAAATTACACCGAGAGTTAGATGCATGGCTTGGTTTCTCCAGAACCGTGTATGGTAACGTCAAGGGTTGGGATACTTTGAGAGGCATTTCGTAGGCTGATCTATGTGTGGTATATCCAAAGAAAACAAAAACAATATCTTGGAATGTAAAATCACCATTACAATTGGAATCTAATCTACTACTTGTATATGCAAGAACTGGAATTAGAATCTACCAGATAATTTTACTCGCAGCATATCCAGGATATTTCACACTTAACAACTACGTAAATTTGAGATAATACAATACACATTTCAGTATATAGAAAAAAATCATCAAACTCATACTCAAAACCTGTATATCAGTTGCATCGACTACAGTGGAAGCAGCCACATTCCACCCAACCATAGACTAGGTTCAGCTCCTTTTCCTTCTATTCACCCCCGAGCCAAACCTCCCACGAGACAGCAAGGACCCCTAACTTCGGATTCAAATATCAGAATATCTGCAGGAAATCATGCCCAACACGAGGCACTCTCTCAGCAGAGTCCTAATCCTCAGCATACTCGGTAGCATCCTTCCTACACCGTATGCTCTTTTTGTCTCTTTTTCCTTGGGTACTCTTTTCTTTTTGCCTGGGTCTTTCCCCATTATCCCTCTCCCCTTCCTCACCGGAATTCCTAGGGCTTAATGGTATCCCCTATTTTTCAGGGATGTGTCTGTTCTGATTCTGCACACCTGACACTTATTTTTTTCAATCCCTAAAGTTAGCTTGTCCCCGTTCCTTACTGTCCCCCGCAGGTTTCCTCGTTTACCTTGGTTGCTTCCACCATATTTGCTGCATCATTAATTTTTATTATTCATTGTCATTAACCCCAAGGGTAATTGTTACATCAGTCCTCCCCGGACTCTTTGGCTGAGTCATCAACAGCCATAATTCCTTATACATAAACAGTCAGCAAATAATAATAATAATAATAATAAATAAAACATAGTCTGGGGGCATTACAGTGTCTTTCGGATACATCATATAAATTTAACAAGCATAGACTATTCGAACTAACGTAAGGTGGTCCATCATAAGTAATTGAGACATAGGGATATTTTTTTATCTTGAGGACAAGGATAAAAAAGGGAAAGCTAAAATGAGAGCCTAGCAAAAAATAGCCACAAAGTAAAGGGAACATAAAAAAAGAAAAGAGAACTTAATAGAAAATCAAAATAAATAAACAAGAAAATAATCTAATAGATAAAACAAATGAGCCTATGAAGGACCACACAAAATTAAAGTAGAAAAATAAAACAAAATAAAAATTAAAGAAGAACAAAATTGAAACACTTAAGGCGAAAGATAAAATAAGGAAAAAAAGACCACAAGGAAATAATAATAAACATAAATAAATTTTATAATAAATATTGAGATAAAAGAATGAAAACACCAAATTTAAGAAGAAAAGAGGAGAAAAAGAGGGATTAGAATCTAATAAAAGGAAAAAGAGCCAAATAATAAAAAAAAGAGGGCTAGAAATTTAAAATAGAAAGAAAAATAGCGAGTGCTTCTCCATCTCAATTGCGTCCATGAATTTCTTGTTAAAAAACTGGTCCTAATTGGTTAGGTTTTTGACAACTTTAACGCAAATGTGGTGTTTAATATTGATTGAGTGTTCATTGAGAGTATAAGAAAACCTAATTTTGAAAGATCGATCAATTTTACTAAACTGTTGGTGAAACTGGTATATTTTTCAAAATCAACATGTAATTGATATTAAACACAAGCCATCTTGGTCATCTACACTTATTGAACACTAAGAGAAGACTAAACACTACATTTTCATTTAAGATTCCAAGATACTAGCGAATGAGGATCAATACTCTAATAAGAAATTTAAGGAGACCATTGAAATCCAGAAGTACCGTAATAATATAAACATAGGTAATTGATGGAAGATCAATAGTAACTAGATTCCCTCCATATCCCCTAGGCTTGTCTCTAGGTAACCAACTTTTGTCGATGTTTTGTCTCCTATTTTTTCCCCATATCCTTATTCTTTCTTTCATGTTTCACTCTTCTAGTGGTTTTTTCTCCTTCATTCCTCTCTTGTTTCCTTTTTGTCTTGCTTTGATGTCTAATTTCTTTGTTTATTTTGTTAGGTATTTTCCTTTATATTTTGAATTTATCGTCCTCTTTTTAGTTATTCTTTTTATTTTACTCCCTCTTTTATTTCTCTTTTATTTTGAAATAAAAAATACATTTAAATAAAAATCAGCATTGATCCAATTTAAACACAGACCTATTAAGTACTCATGGGGATCACATTTATTGAGCTGTAATTTTTTTCTAGAGTGTAAAAGATGAATTTTAAAATTTTTATATTTCATTGGATCCCTCTTGGTGGTTGATACATCCAAGTTTCACATGGATCACCTTACCTTATTTATCGTGAAATCTTCCTATCTCTCAATTGCTCATGATCCAGCACCTTAACTTGGTCGAAAGATGCTTGTTAAACTATTGTGGTGGATTCTAAATACACATTTTAACTATTGTGGTGGATTCTAAAAACACATTTTCACTATTCATTGATTGCAAAACACTCATAATAGATATATTTTTGCTCATAGATTATCATTAATTCAGTTGCATAGGCATAAAGACAAAAATTAGAAACCAACAATGACTCTAAACAAGGAGTTTGGAGGAGACTAATGTTTTTTTCAATTTTTTTAATCTTCATTTTCATAGTACTAGATTAATTAATTTGGAAAAAATTCCCTTTTAAATTAATTAAAACAAATAATAATATCTACCTACAATAAAAAAAAATTAATAAATCAAATTCAAATTAGCTTTTAGGTCATATTCAATTAACATATTTATGTGTAAAATCTAAAAAAAAACTGAAAATTTTATATTAAGATTTATATGCATTATAATCACTAAAACAATATACAATTAAACTAATATTCATATATATTAGCCAAAAATATAAAACAATAAATTATAATAAAACAAAATGATCACATAAAAATACAAAAAGTATTCATATATATTAGCCAAAAATATAAAATAATAAATAATAATAAAACAAAATGATCAAATAAAAATACAAAAGTTTAAACTAACGAGGACGGTTCTCCTTTAAAGTTTTCTTGCTTTTCGCTTTCTCCACGTTTGAGTGTTTTTTTAGTTGTTGCTTGCACATTTACTTTTTGGAAGTGACCGTTGTTTGCATATTTATGAGCTTTTTGGACTTGAACGTTAAAAAAACAATGGCGTTAAAAAACAATGGCAACCGTCCGATCCGT